>JAJAGP010003191.1:0-81413 GCA_025084515.1 Ancistrus triradiatus
TGTTGTGTAAAAGATATTTTAAGTTACTGTGATAACGTGTTGTGTGTTTTGGTTTATGTTAAGACAGTTTTAAAAAGAAGACATATGACGGCTGTAGTCGGTCTCCATTTTATTTTGCTTTAGTGACTGTAGCCCAATACGGCAGCCATTTTAACTAAGACGTTCCGTTTATAGGGAGCCAGAATGTGCCCGGTGTGTGCTTGTGCGAAGACTTAATTTGTGATTTTCGTCTTCCCCAGTAAACGTGATAACCCTCACCCTGTGTGCTGTCATTTGTATACGGGTTGCTGACGAGGTCGCATCCGTTACACTGGTGCCGTGACTTGTCGGATCTTCGAATCAGCTCTACGCCGATCGCCGTGGTTGCCCTCCTACGCTCCTGACTTTTCATCTAGTCCTTCAAGTTGGTTAGCCTCATGGCTGGTGTTATAGTAAGGACTTTTTGGGGGGGAAGCGCTGGTTCCTGTATTATCTTTGTGTGCCATTGTTTATCTTTTTGGTCAGTTGTTTTATTATTATTTCTTTGTATACACAACGCAAGTGTTCAAACCTAATTGAGTACAATGGATGAGTTTACTACACCTGTTTTGCCAAAGGGTAGAGGGTTATGGCTAAGCTGTGATGATCATAGTAACACTGTGGGTCGTAAAGCACTTGCACAGGGTAGTGTTATTGCTGGACCGGGTGTGGGTCGTGGGTTTTCTCGTGTTTACATTTACATTTACAGCATTTAGCAGATCCAGAGCGACTTACAATTGATACAGTCTTACAATACAAGCAATTGTGGGTTAAGGGCCTTGCTCAAGGACCCAACAGTGGCAGCTTGGCAGAGCTGGGATTTGAACCTTCGACCTTCTGGTCCAGAGTCCAGTACCTTAACCACTAGGCCACCACAGTCCCAGTGTTAGTGGGTTTCCTAGAGAAAACATGCTAACCTCCACTTCCATAAGTGACGTTAATGCTATTCACCAGCTCACAGACATGGTGGGACAATTAGGTGTTCAGATTGGTGACTCTATTGTTGCTAAGCTAATGTCTGCTGGTGTTGTCAATGTGTCCAGTAATAAGCAGACATCTCCTACCACCCAGTCTACTCAGTGTAATTCTGCCAATTGTGATTCCCCTCACGTTAACTGTACATGTTGCCCCGAACAGAGACCTCCCTTCATTTAAAGGTGACGATACTGACAAATTCTCAGTCCAGGACTGGATTGAAATGACTAGGATTTTCCTCAAGAACACAGGTATTCCAGTACATGAGCAAGCAGAACAAATCGCTAGTCACCTGAGGGGCAAAGCCAGGGACGTTGTAAAGATTGCCCTACGTGGGGACCCTGATATTGCTGGTTCCAAAAAGCTTGCCCTAATATATGATGTTCTTCTTCGTTATTTTGGAGATGCCCCCTCGTGTCTTCCCTTGGCAGATTTTTACGCCACCCTGCCCCAGGCCAAAGAAAACCCAGTCGACTACTGGATAAGACTGAACAAGGCTGCTGATCGTGCATTGGCAGGTTTGCAAAGGCAAGGGACTGAGGTCAGTGATTTGAATAATGAGGTCACACTCTTGTTCGTAAAACACTGTCCCGACCCAGATCTGTTATCCACCTTTAAGTGGAAACCAATACATGAGTGGTCAATGAGTGACGTGCAGCTAAGAATTGATAATTATCAAAGGGAGTTGCGTGCGAGTATGACATCTTCTAGTGCTCCACGACTTGAAGTTCATGCTGCTAAAGTCACTCAGGACCAGTCCTGTCTGCTGTCAGTGACCCAACCAGCTGCGATGCAGTGCCCCCAAGTCTGTAGTCACCCTTTTTCTCCTGTTGTTCCGCTCCACTCTATGCATCCTCCAGAGTCTTCTTCTCCTGCAGTTCATGTTTTGCCTTGTCAAACATCAGGCCTACCTAGTTCTGCTTCAGTTCCAGTGGTGGCTCAGAACATGCAGCAATCGGAGGAGAGGCTTCTCAGCCGGATGGTTGAAATGTTTCAGGAGGTGATGAGTAAAGTGCAGTTTCCTGCTTCCCAAGCTGCTGGTGGTCGTCCTAACCATGCCCGTCAGAGACGCATCAAAGAGTCGGCTTGCAAAGTTTGTGGTGAAGCCAGCCACACGACTATCTCACACTGCATGTCAATGAGACTCTGTTTTGAGTGCTTTGCCCCAGGCCACACAAAATTACAGTGTCCGGCCAATGCTCCCAAGTCTCCTCCTTCCCCGTCTCAGGGAAACTAAATGACCTGTATTCGGAGGGAGGCAGTACGGGTCTAGAGACTAACTCCCATAGTGAAGTGTTGTCTGATGCCGAGTCCGTCTATTATTCTGCTGTGTCCTCTTGTTCCAGTCACGAAGTAGTAGTGTATCAAAATATTCACAAAGTTCTTAGCAGTGACAGTCTTTTCTACACGCCTGTGACAATTGGCGGCTCAATCGAAATGGGTGGAATGCTGGATAGTGGTTCCATGGCCTGCAGCATGAGTGAAGTTGCCGAAGAAAGGATGAGACAGGCCGGCATGCTTACAAATGTGACAGTGTTGACAGTGGATGTGGTTCTGGTTGGTTGTGGCGGACTCCGTGTTAGGCCTAAGTGTGCTTTTGAGCTGGAGATAGAAGTCTATGGCTGCAAAATGCTAGTTCCCACACTTGTTGTCCAGGGCCAACATGATGACATCATCCTTGGTGCAAACGTTATCAAGCACTTAAGACAATCTAAACAGTGTGAGTCATATTGGCGAACAGTGTCCGGTCCTTGCTCTTCAGCAAACCATGATTCAATGCAGTTTTTGTCCATGCTCTCTGGCCTAAACCCTTGGCAAGGTGTCACAGTCCCAGACAAAGTCGGCACAGTGAGGTCAAACTTCACCGCTTGCATTGAACCGGGTCAGGAGTATCTCGTCTGGGGTAGACTACCCAAATATACGGTTTTGTCTCCCGGTAGCACAGTGTTGACCGAGCCAACCTCTGCACGCTCTGCTCCCAGAGGTGTCATTGTTGCCAAGCTTGTAACTCATCTGTGGGGTGATAGGTGGGTTCCCCTGAAGCTTATCAATACCTCCAGTAAGCCAGTGACTATTAGACATAATGCAAAGCTAGCAGACGTGTATGCGTGTGTCGCCCTCGAGGACATTGATGGAGCTGAGCAGCCTAGTACAGTACTAACCAGCTGTGCCACGTCCGCAATGCCATCTGCAGTCAACATTGAGTGTGTGAAAGAACAGCTTAGCTCCTTAGGGCTCACCAATGTTGAGGTTGACACATGTGAAGTGTCGGATGTGTATAAGCAGAGATTGGCAAATCTTGTGTTACAATATCAGGATGTCTTTTCACGCCACCATCTAGATTGTGGTGAAGCGAAGGGTTTTGTGCACCGTATACACCTTTCTGACAACAGACCCTTCAGGCTTCCTTACCGGCGTGTTCCACCTAGCCAGTATCATAAGTTGCGCCAAGTATTGGGTGAGATGGAGGAAAAAGAGATCATGAGAAAGTCGACTAGTGAGTATGCGTCGCCGCTAGTGCTAGTATGGAAGAAGAATGGCGATCTCCATATTTGTACTGATTTTTGCTGGCTTAACAAGAGAACACTCAAAGACGCTCACTCGCTTCCTCATCAGGCAGACTGCTTGGCAGCTCTTGGAGGCAATTGTCTGTTCAACACCATGGACTTGACGTCTGGCTTTTATAACATGCCGCTTTGTGAAGAGGACAAGAAGTACTCTGCCTTCACTACTCCCATGAGCCTTTATGAGTATAATCGTCTGCCACAAGGCCTCTGTAACAGTCCAGGAAGTTTTATGAGGATGATGACCAGAATTTTCGGAGATCAAAACTATCTGAGTTTGCTGTGCTACTTAGATGACCTCTTGGTCTATGTGCCTGATGAGGACACTGCGCTCAAGCGCCTTGAGATGGTGTTTGGGAGATTGCGTGGCCACAACTTGAAACTTGCACCTAAGAAATGCTTTTTCCTGCGCAGGTCTGTGAAATTCCTAGGCCATGTCATCGATGAGTGTGGTGTTTCTACGGACCCTGGCAAAATTGAGGTTATTGCCAGCATGTGCTGTGCCGATCTTATGGAGCCCGATGGTGTGACACCTTCCCAAAAACGGCTCAGATCATTCCTGGGGATGGTAAATTACTATCAGCACTTTGTACCGAAGTACTCTGCCTTAGCCAAGCCCTTGTTTGAGCTCCTGAAGGGTGAGAAGAGGAAGGGGAAAAACAATAAATCCAAGCTACAGTACAGGAAGTTGTCCGCTGCTGACTGGACAGCTACACATGTTCAAGCCTTTGAGTGCTTAAAGGACAGTTTACTAAATGCAGTGGTCCTGGCCCACCCCGATTTTTCCCGTCCCTTTGTGCTTTCCACTGACAAAGACGGCGAGTCCCACGCCAGACCCATAGCTTTCTCTAGCAAGTCGCTCACTCAGTCGCAGAAGAACTATCCAGCCCACAAACTTGAGTTTCTGGCTTTGAAATGGGCTGTATTTGACAAGTTCAGTCATTGGCTGAAGGGTCACAAGTTTTCAGTCTGGACAGACAACAACCCGCTGACTCACATTCTGTCCAAATCAAAGCTTGACTGTTGTGAACAACGCTGGGTAGCCAAACTTGCCAGCTATGAATTTGACATTAGATATGTCCCTGGCCGTCAGAACGTAGTGGCTGATGCTTTGAGCCGAGTCCCTTTTGTCAAGGACTCAGTGGGTCGACGATTATTCACAGAGCCCTATCGGAATCTTCTCAGTGAGGTTCAAGGTATCTCGACTGCCTCTGTCCAGCAGGCATTTCGCACCTCATATGATCCAGACCAAGCCCAACACGATTGTGACCAGCCTGTATGTGGCCCTCTCCAAGCTTGCTCCCAAATTATGGAACCAGAGGTGGTGTCCGCGGTTTTGCAGTCTCACATCTGCTGGGACGCTGGTCCTTCTGCCCGTTCTGTGGCGGCTTTACAGTTCCTTCCGCAACTGGCCAGTTCAGGGTCAGATGCTTTGCCAGCTTACACTGAAAGGGATTTGCCTGACAAACAGTTGGGTGATAGTACCCTTTCTCGTGTTCTATTTTATGTTGAACGGCGTCGCAGGCCTTCCCGGCGTGACAGAGCTAAAGAGCCGATGTCCGTGTTAAGATATTTGAAACATTGGGAGAGACTATCCGTGCTTAATGGTGTTCTGTACAGAGTCTCAAAGGACAACAGAACTAGAGCCAAGCGTCACCAGTTTGTGGTCCCGGACACTCTTGTGGCTGAAGTCCTACGGGGTGTGCATGACGAGGCGGGTCATCAGGCCCAGTCACGGAGTTTGAGTTTAACTAGACAGAGGTTCTTCTGGCTGACACTTGACAGGGATGTGAGGGATTATGTCCGGCAGTGCCAGCGATGTGTTGTGAGCAAGTCGGCTGAACCTGAGGGGAGAGCACCTTTAGAGAGTATTGTCACATCAAAACTGCTTGAACTGGTCTGCATTGATTTTTGGTCTGCTGAGGACGCTCGAAATAAGTCAATCGACGTGCTAGTTATCACAGACCATTTTACGAGGATGGCACAGGCTTTCCCCTGTCAAGACCAAACAGCAAAGCAGGTCGCCAATTGTCTTGTGGAATAGGTATTTCTGTGTCTTTGGATTTCCAGAAAGAATCCACAGTGACCAGGGACCTAACTTTGAGAGTCAACTGATCAGTGAGCTGCCTGAAGGTGTCTGGTGTCAAGAAAATCACATACCACTCCTTACCATCCCATGGGCAATGGGTCTGTGGAGCGTTTTCAATCAATCAAAACCCTGGGTGGGATGATTCGAGCCTTGCCCCCCTGAAGCAAAGGCCGATTGGCCGAGAAAGCTACAGACCCTAACCTTTGTGTACAATTGCAATTGCCCGCTCATGAAAAACAACGGGGCTTTCCTCCATTTTATCTCATGTTCGGGTCGTGTCTGCCTGTGGATGTTCTGTTTCGCTCTGTCCTGCATGATTTCTAATGTGACAAGTTATGAACCAAGTATGTGGAGTCCCTTACCAGTGCTCTTAAGCAGGCGATGGTAGTTGCCCAAGACCATGTTTTGCCAAAGAACAACACAGACACACTTTGCTGTACAAACAAAAGAGTGAAAGGGCTGCAACATTGTAGTAGGAGATCGGGTGCTTTTGGCCAACAGAAGGAAAGAGGGAAAAAGAAACTGGCTGATAAATGGGAATCAACCATCTATACTGTCTTGGATGTCAATCCTGATACTCACACCTACAAGATCTGTGACAGTGTTTCTGGGAGGGTGAAGATTGTCCACAGAAAATCTTCTGTTGCCTGTAAACTTCCTTCCCATAGAGCTCTGTGACATGTCTGACAACGGTTCGCCAATTTGTCAGTGGTGGTTCAGTCACTAGTGTCGGTGATGTGGTTGAGACCCGATCCGAGTGTAACAGTGAACAGGGATCAGTGCGTGGCCCGATGCCGTCTTATGTGGGTCAGGATTCTTTGCACGCTGCCGAGCCTGCTATTTCTGACATGAGAACTGTTGAATGGATTTCATTCACAGCTGACTGATTCAACTTCAACTAAAGCTGATGTTTCTGACCCTATCTAATGATGCTCTAGTTCCCCAAGACACTGCTAACCTGTCCCCGGTTGACCGTCCTGTCCCGGTGATAGGCCCTTCTACTGACTGTAACACTAGTCTGTCTGACTGTCACTCTACTAAGCTTTAGCTAACTCTGTCCTAACCTCTGTTGATCACGTGATTGCTTACACGACCGGTTAGCCCCAATAGTCCATCGCAGGTACGTTCTCGTTTTGGTCGTTTGATCAAGCCTGTGAGCATACTTATACAGACTAATGGCTAGACAAGATTCCTGCATCTTTCCGTGTTAAAACTTTCCGTAAGCCTTTCGCCCCCATGCTCTTGTGGATTAGTTTTTGGCCTTCCTTTGTCCTTTTTTTGAACTTTCTTTTGTTTTTTCTATGTTTTTTTTTTCTTCTGTTTCATTTCATGCCTCATGGTACTTGAGCCAATTAAGTCTAGTTTGTGTTTCCGAGTGGGGTTTGTGGGGTGTAGACGGCACCCTATTGCCAGTAGCTGGGTTGGGGGCTTGGCGCCCACCTTCAAAGCCCACTTCGTCCTTCAGGGACACTCTGTTTGTTGGTTAACCTTTTTGGTACCCACTTTTGGTTGAGACGTTTTGTTTGGCTCTTGTGTACTGGTGGCTCATCTTTCGATAAAATTCAGTGGGGGTGGATGTAACGGAGTTACAAATGCACCAGCATATTATTTTCGTTTCTGTTTTATATTAATGTTTTATTTTATGTGATGTGAATTTTATCATCTGTGGGGTATTTTATTTTGACATGCCGGACATGTTCTGCGCTCCCACGAACGTTTATATTGGGCTGCGTCCACGTTCCTTCCTCACAGTGCGGTCCTTACACTGATGAGGGTAAGTTCGTCTCCGTGGTATTATTTTATTTGTCTTGATTACTTAACGTCACAATTTGGGTTTTTTATGTTCATGTATGTTGTGTAAAAGATATTTTAAGTTACTGTGATAACGTGTTGTGTGTTTTGGTTTATGTTAAGACAGTTTTAAAAAGAAGACATATGACGGCTGTAGTCGGTCTCCATTTTATTTTGCTTTAGTGACTGTAGCCCAATACGGCAGCCATTTTAACTAAGACGTTCCGTTTATAGGGAGCCAGAATGTGCCCGGTGTGTGTTTGTGCGAAGACTTAATTTGTGATTTTCGTCTTCCCCAGTAAACGTGATAACCCTCACCCTGTGTGCTGTCATTTGTATACGGGTTGCTGACGAGGTCGCATCCGTTACACAAGCATAACGGACCACAGCACACCGAGTAACTTCTAAGGTAAGTTACTATTCTTTCTGTTATATTAAATCAAATTATAAAATGTAAATAGGCTACTAACCACAATGTCATAATTCTACACCCACTACAGTCTGATAGCAAACCAACTTATCTAATAGAAGAAAAAGAAAAAAAAAAAACGTGTGTCAGTAATTGTATAAAAACAAGGGCTTTAGGTGAACACAAGCCAGTTTGTGAGTACTGAACACTCAACCATCATTAACGTTAGCTATCATTAAGTTAATTATAGCAACACATAAATGTGCAAGTGTTAGTCAAGACTGTGTAATATGTAGTAGACGGTAGCTTTCATTTAATGCATACACACATGCTATCCAGTGTATCTATAATTACTTAGCATTATTAGTGTTTGTTTGATTAAAGTACAAGTAATTTTATTTTTCACTACAGTGAGGCATTATGAGCAAGTGGAAGGATAGCAGTGACACTGTCCAGTTTTTTGGGCAGGTAAGGTAAGTTGAGACCAGTAGGAAAATAACAACTAGTCAGATGATAAAAGTTTGTTTCTTAATATAATAATTGTTAGTCAGATCAAAAATGGTTGATATTCCATTACAACATTTGCATTGCATTTCTGTCATGTTCACATTGGTGTATTCAGAGTAAACAGAGTGGGAGAGAGAGATGTTGAAAATTCTTACAGGACAGGAAGAGCAGGTGACATGGAGGTGAGTGAGAAATGGTGCAAATATGGGCCCTTTTCACATTTCTGGGTTTAGAACACGGAAGTAAATAATAACAGGGTAACTAGGGTCGCTAAGCTACATAAGCACAATGGAGAAACACAGCAAGTGCTACTACAGCGTACTTTTTTGCTCAAACAGTAAAAGAAAAGACCCAAATTTGAGTTTTCACGATTTGCCAAAAAGCAAAAATGTATGGAGAAAATGGATTAACGCTATTAGGCGAGAAGAAAGTGCCTATTGTCCCGTCCTTCGTGGCAGTACATTTGTATATAGCCAGCACTTCAGACCTGAGGAGCTGTGAGAAGTGAGCCCACAGCTGTTATGGATCACGACTACTGGTGTCCGCCTTCCCCAGGCGAGTAACATTACTACTCTTTTCCATTCAGAACTAGCTCGGACTATAGCCTTACACGACAGTAAGTCGAAATACATTGAATGCGTTACATTACATTACTTACCTGCTCGAGGTGCCATGTAAACAGTCCAAACCCATAGCCGACATACATAGTAAACATGATTATAAAATACTTACCTGATTGTGAAGTTACTGTATTAAACAGTCTGAATGTGTATTTTGTACTTGCCACCTTAAACATAAATATACAATATACTTACCTGTTTCAGTGTTGTCCATGATAGGTTAACCTTAGGTTAACAAGTGATAAACAACTTGCATAGGCTAAAATGGCACTACTTCCTAATTAAAATTAATGATCACAACTGATGTTAAGTACTTGAACTAAACTTTAGATTAGTCTTTTATTTATATATATATATATATATATATATATATATATTTTTTTTTTTTTCTGCTTTAGCCTAAAATAGGCTAAAGGTGTCTCCTTGTTGTTACAGGTACAGTGGATGCTTCAGCTGCAAAGGAACTGGAACAAAAAGTGACAGAGCTAGAAAGAGAAATACAGCAGCTTATTTTCCCGAAAGAACAACCAAAGATGAACCACTTCTGTTCATCTGATGAAGAATTCCGATTCCTCACACAATTTCATTATTGAAAACGATGTTATTATTAAAAGTGTTGATAATGAATTTTATGCATGAAATAATTTAATGTAAATACTTTCTATCAGTGTGGCTTTATGGTTAATATTAATAAATTTTTAATTAGACAACTTGCTGGTTTGATTTTGTGACTGACTTTATCGTAGCACCTCAGCATCAAAGAGGCAAACCCATGACAATTCATTATTTATACAAACAAATTACAAAAACTATAACAGCAGAAAAAAAATCTATACACGGTGTTTTAAGTCAAGATCGACATCCATGTAAGTATTAAAATAGAAACTGTCTAGCTTTTCTCTCATGAAATTTATAAGTTCCTGATCCCGCCAAATCCTCCGGATGGTGACGTCATAGTGGGTGTCTGTGATGAAGTCACACCATTCAAGACCAGTTATAGCCAGCTGTCCCTGCACCTGCCAGTGGTATCTGTGAGAAGATTTTAGCAATGCCTGTCCTCCAACTACTTTTAGGTGTTTAACCTCAATGACTGATTTTGATTTAGAAGCGTCTTGCACATTCCGGGCTGTGGGCACGTTTTTGAGCTTGTCTGCAAGTTCCATGATCTGAGGATTAGGGAAAGGACCTGTAATAATGCTCTAGTAAATCTATAAATAAACTTCAGTTAGTTCAAAACGCAGCTGCCCGAGTGCTAACTCGAACTAGAAAATTTGATCATATCACTCCTGTTCTATCATCACTACACTGGTTACCAGTCAAATTCCGCATTGATTACAAAATACTTCTTATAACTTATAAAGCTCTACATGGCCTGGCCCCACATTATCTGAGTGAACTCTTAGAGTTTTACAATCCAACTCGTCTACTTCGTTCGCAGGGTGCAGGACTTCTTTTAGTTCCTAGAATTCTAAAATTCACAGCAGGGGGGAAAGGCTTTCTCATACATGGCCCCCCCCACTATGGAATAAAACTTCCCACTTTTGTTCGAGATTCAGACACTCTCCAAAGTTTTAAATCTAGGCTTGAAGACATACTTATTTACGCAGGCTTTTTGACTAGATTTAGACCAGGATGCATGGCTTGGGGTCGCTGGGGCCGGAGTCTGGAGTCATGTCTGGCCTGCCTGCTTGGTCCGCTAGCCGGGAGTTTGATTGAGTTGGGCGGTCCTGGCCTGAACTGGGGCTTCGGTCCTCATGATCTTGACTCATGCATCCTTGCTTAGAATAAGGGCAGAGAGCTGGGGGTTCATAGTCAAAGAGTCTTATGGTGATCAGAGACTTTGGGTTGCTGTCTTCTGTCGCTGTGGGGTTGCCAATGTCTCATGTGATCCCCCTTGGCTGTGGTTTTCTCTACCAGTTTCTCCTCTTTCTAGCTTTCTAGCTATGCTGCTATAGCTAATGCTGCCCGGGGTCTCATGCTACACTTGGCATCAGTGATTGACATGGCATTCAGTGATTGTTAATAAACACTGTGCTCTTAATCAATAACTAATAACATTTTCTGTTTTCTCTCTGAGCTGTGTTCCGGCAGTTCCGGCCCCACACATAATGTTCATCTGCTGGAGCTCCACTCAAGCTGCTTCCGTCATCAGCTCAAAACCCCATCATACCCGGGCCCACTTAATGTCGATGTGCATACTTCACATTCTATTCGAACTTTGACTCCATGGACTTTAGTTCGCTCTTAGATTTATCATCTACGCCCGCCCAAGGAGGTTGGGTCCCTTTTTGAGTCTTGGTCCTCCCAAGGTTTCTTCCTAGAACTAGGGAGTTTTTCCTTGCCACTGTCGCCCTAGGCTTGCTCAATTTGGGATTGGACGTAGTTATTAGGAGATAATCTAAACTTGTAAAGTTGCTTTGAGACAATGCTCCATTGTAAAAAGCGCTATATAAATAAATCTGACTTGACTTGAAATAAATCTGACTTAATACAGAGAACGTACATAAGAGTTAACGGATACAGATGTGTAGTCTGTTGCTTAGCTGCTTCTTATCCCGTCTCCTCCTATCTTGACATAACAAAGCCTGTATATTTAAAATGTGATGGATAGAATTGGCTCATCTGCATTTCACTAAAGAAAAGTAATGTACATACTGTATGAACTGTATTACATTTAACATTTCTTTGGAGGAACATACTGTTATTGGCTCACCAGGATATGCCTAATAAAGAGTGGATTTCACTCCTGTTCTGCTGGTGCACTTTGGTTTCCGCACATGCATGTCACTTGCTGCTTCAGGTTGTATTCCCTGGAGATGATTGAAAAAAATAACACCATATTACATCCTAGTTTCCAGCACTGTAATAAACATAAAATAAATTTAAAACAAAATGTTGCTGCATTTCATTTAAGTTTCACCTCAGCTCTTGGTCTGTGCCATGTTTGCGGTGTGCTGGTGCAGGCTACAGGAAGAGGAACTACTTTAAATCCCATGGACTTATAGTGAGCACTCTGATAAAGCAGAGCCGCAAGGTGGTTGCACATAGCCATCCCTGCCGCACAAGAACATGACACCTTCAGAATCTCTGTGGGCATTTGGGTGGCATGAAGAGTCATCTGTAATAAGTGCACAAACATGTAGTTAATAACCAGAAAACAGAGGTACAATTACAGTGGTAACAAAAAAAATTATAATTACAACTGTATCTTGTCATTAGCTTCGGCTATGCTGAATATTTTAAAGAAGTGGAATATGCAAAGCTCAGCCTCTGAACATATCTTCAGACTATATCGTAATGAATAAGGTGGCAAATTAACACTATTCTTGGATTGAAGGGTAAGTTTTATGATAATGTTAGGTAAAGAAGTCTACTTCAGTGTCAAGTTGCCTCCCTATCTAAGACACCTGAACTGTGTGGGGCTCCTCATTTTTCCCTTACTGTCACACTTCCAGGAACTGCATATGCAACTGTACATAAAGGGGAGAACAGAGTTCTTTCTTGCAATCATTAACCAGCACATTTACAAACGGTTTAAGCGAAAAGCTTGCGTTGTGTGTTCGTCATTCAGTTACTCATTAAACTAGCTATGCTATACTAGCTAACTGTTTGGCTAACATTTATAAAAAATTATAATCGCTTACCTTCATAATTGAAGATGTATCCCTCGTAAAACTTTGTAGCCCTTCTCGGTTTTCGATTTTCGTGCTACCGAATCACCATCGGCAATCCGGGTAACATCGGCGAAAGACATTTCTGGGAGATGATGCAAAGCTGTGGTGAACTCCATAGTGGCGTCGCTCGGTTTACCCTGCTAAACTAAAGCGGAAATACGTCATCGCGCTCTGTGAAAAGGGCCTATTGATGGTCAAGACTAAATAATGACATCACAACACTAATCCTTATGTACAGACTAATGTTGGCCTCCATATTTGTAACAACGTCCTTTGGTCAAAATTTCTGGACTGAGCTTCATATAAGAATGCATAGATTTCTGTTTATATGATTCCGGTGATGTTTGTACAGTAGGGCAAAAAAGTATTTAGTCAGCCACTGATTGACTGATTGTGTGTCACGAACGGGGCATGGGAGGCGGACGTAGGTGCAAGTGATGAAGGTTTATTTACAGTGCACATGGTGTAACATACAAACAAACTATACAGAACTAAACTAAGAATGATTACTAATACAACAAACATCTAACACACGTAACAAGCTAACAGGGCTAATGCTAATACAGACAATGAACATGCAATAACACAAAGGACAGGCTAACAAGACAATAAGCTAACATGTGACAAACAAAGCTAATACACAGAAACAAGCTAACAGGCTAACAAACAAAGGGGTAAAACTAAGATAACAATCAAAGCAAACTAGGCTAACATGCAACAATAAGTCAAATAGAGACAAGGAGATAGAGACTGAGACAAGACAAAGAGAAGGGAACAAACCAGCATAGAGGACTGAGGAGCAACGGAACAGGAGCCAAGGACAACCACAATGTGAAGAAGCCAGTCAAGGAAGTGCACAGGAAGCAGGGTATATATAGGGCACAGACCAGCAGGTGGCAACAGCCCCACCTGCTGGGTTGGAAGGAGAAAGCAGGGGGAGCTAAACAAGATGGATGCAAGCTGAAGGCTTGCATCATCGTTACATAACCCCCCCTCCAAAGGCGTGTCTCCGAAGTGCAAAGGACAGGAAAAGAGAAAGCTAGGAAACAGGACAGACCCAGACTAACCTAAGGGAGCAGAGCAAAACATGGACGAGAACAAAGCAGGGGGCCAGAACAGAGGAGGTACAGACAGGAGACTCAGGATAACAGGGGACAACACGGGAAGAGAAACAGGCCTAACAGGCCACACAGGCACAGTTCTGGTCCATGGGGTGGGACTTTTGTAAGGAGTCCTAAAGGGCCCCTTATGCCCATAAGTCCCAGGCCAGAAAGTCCTGGTGGCTGCAGGAACCCCCTGAGGCACAGGATGCCACCTAGGGTGGAGAGGCGGCTTTGTCCTCCACCAGGGGGGTGCGGTCTATGACCTGGAGTCCGTAGGAGACCCAGGTGCAGTGTTGACCTATGCAGGGGTTGCGGTCGGGATGCTGGCGAGCAGGGTCGCGGTCAGGCAGCTGGCGAGCGGGGTCGCCGTCGGGCAGCTGGCGAGCGGGTCACTGGCGAGTTGCTGGTGAGTGAGGCCCTTGTCACAAACCCGGGTGGGTGGTGGAAGACCGGACGGAGGGCACGACTCCAGCTCAGAGTTCTGGATCTCCTCTGGAAGGGCCTCACTGGAGCTGACGGCCTCTAGAAGAGCCACCCTGGAGCTGATGACCGCTGAAAAGACCTCTCCGGAGCTGACGGCCAGTTGAAGGGCCTCTCTGGAGCTGACGGCCTCTGGAAGGGCCTCTCTGGAGCTGACGGCCTCTGGGAGGGCCTCTCTGGAGCTGACGGCCTCTGGGAGGGCCTCTCTGGAGCTGACGGCCTCTGGGAGGGCCTCTCTGGAGCTGACGGCCTCTGGGAGGGCCTCTCTGGAGCAGACGGCCTCTGGGAGGGCCTCACTGGAGCAGACGGCCTCTGGGAGGGCCTCCACTGGAGCAGACGGCCTCTGGGAGGGCCTCCACTGGAGTGGACGGCCTCTGGGATGGCCTCCACTGGAGCGGACGGCCTCTGGGATGGCCTCCACTGGAGCAGCCGGCCTCTGGGATGGCCTCCACTGGAGCGGCCGGCCTCTGGGATGGCCTCCACTGGAGCGGCCGGCCTCTGGGATGGCCTCCACTGGAGCGGCCGGCCTCTGGGATGGCCTCCACTGGAGCAGACGGCCTCTGGAAGGGCCTCCACTGGAGCAGACGGCCTCTGGAAGGGCCTCACTGGAGCGGACGGCCTCTGAAAGTGAGAGTGGTGACACGGGCCACGATCCAGCAATCATGAGTCCCTGTGTCACTGCTGAGTCCACAGCACCCAGCATAGCCCCTAAGTCCTGAATCAGTCTCTCCAGCCCAGGGTCCTTAGCGATACATACCGCAAACCCCATCGCCTCTTTGGCGGAGTGCACAGATTCCAAAACCCCCTGCAGAATCTCACTGGCTTGCTCTATGGCCAGGTGAGTAGGGGTCAGGAGCGAACATGGTGTTGCGGGAATGCGGGTGGGGATGGAGACTACTGAATCCTTATTGACTCGGGGATTCTCGAACAGCTGGCGAGAGCACATGGCGGGTTAGCTGTGACCGGGGCTGGTAGGTAGAACATGGAGACGCAGGCGTGGTGATAGTGGTCGTGGGCTCTGGCGTTGAGCTAGCGAACGTGGGAACAGGCACGGAGTTAGCAAGCGCTGGCATCGCCGTTGAGGTAGCGGGCGTGGTCACCGAAGAAGAAAGGCTGGTACACCCATTTCAAGTAGTGCTCCGGATACTCATGATCGGAGGACTGTGACCAGGAATTACGAAGTACTGGGGACACACTTGCTACGTCCTTTTTACGGTCTGGCTTACTGTCACAAACGGGGCATGGGAGGACATGGGAGGCGGACGTAGGTGCAAGTGATGAAGGTTTATTTACAGTGCACATGGTGTAACATACAAACAAACTATACAGAACTAAACTAAGAATGATTACTAATACAACAAACATCTAACACACGTAACAAGCTAACAGGGCTAATGCTAATACAGACAATGAACATGCAATAACATAAATGACAGGCTAACAAGCTAACAAGACAATAAGCTAACATGTGACAAACAAAGCTAATACACAGAAACAAGCTAACAGGCTAACACACAAGGAAGGCTAAGGCTAACAAACAAAGGGGTAAAACTAAGATAACAAACAAAGCAAACTAGGCTAACATAACAAAAAAGGCAAATAGAGGAGATAGAGACTGAGACAAGACAAAGAGCAGGGAACAAACCAGCATAGAGGACTGAGGAGCAACGGAACAGGAGCCAAGGACAACCACAATGTGAAGAAGCCAGACAAGGAAGTGCACAGGAAGCAGGGTATATATAGGGCACAGACCAGCAGGTGGCAACAACTCCACCTGTTGGGTTGGAAGGAGAAAGCAGGGGGAGCTAAACCAGATGGATGCAAGCTGAAGGCTTGCATCATCGTTACATTGTGCAAGTTCTCTTACTTAGGAAGAGGAGAGAGGTCTGTAATTCTCATCATAGGTACACTTCAACTACGAGAGACAAAATGACAAAACAATCCAGGAAATCACACTGTAGGATTTTTAAGAAATGTAATTGTAAATTATGGTGGAAAATAAGTATTTGGTCAATACCAAAAATTAAACTCAAGAGCAAAGAGCTGTTGAAAGACACCAGGACAAAAATTGTAGACTTGCACCAGGTTGGGAAGAGTGAATCTACAATAGGCAAGCAGGTTGGTGTGAATAAATCAACTGTGGGAACAACTGTAAGAAAATGGAAGACATACAAGACCATTGATAATCTCCGTTGATCTTGGGCCCCACGCAAGATCTCATCCCATGGAGTCAAAATGATCATGAGAACAGTGAGCAAAAAATCAAAGAATTACACGGAGGAACCTGATGAATGACCTGCAGAGAGCTGGGACCAAAGTAACAAGGCTACCATCAGTAACACACTACGCCAAGAGGGACTCAGATCCTGCAGTGCCAGGTGTTCCCCCCTGCTTAAGCCAGTACATGTCCAGGCCCGTCTGAAGTTTGTCAGAGAGCATATGGATGATCCAGAAGAGGATTGGGAGAATATCATGTGGTCAGATGAAACCAAAATAGAACTTTTTGGGAAAAACTCAACTCATCGTGTTTGGAGGAAGAAGAATGCTGAGTTGCACCACACCTACTGTGAAGCATGACAATGATCCCAAACACACCGCTCTGGCAACAAAGGAGTGGCTCCGTAAAAAGCATTTCAAGGTCCTGGAGTGGCTTAACCAGGCTCCAGACCTCAACCCCATAGAAAATTTGTGGACGGAGTTGAAAGTCCATGTTGCCCCAAAACATCACTGCTATAGAGGAGATCTGCATGGAGGAATGGGCCAAAATACCAGCTACAGTTTGTTCAAATCTGGTGAACACTTAGAGGAAACATTTGACCTCTTTCATTGCCAACAAAGGTTATGTTACAGAGTATTGAGTTGAACCAAATTTATTGAACAAAAACTTATTTTCCACCATAATTTACAATTAAATTCTTTAAAAATCCTACAATGTGATTTCCTGGATTTTTTAGTCATTTTGTCTCTCATAGTTGAAGTGTACCTATGATGAAAATTTACAGACCTCTCTCATCTTTCTAAGTAGAACTTGCACAATCAGTGGCTGACTAAATACTTTTTGCCCCACTGTAAGTTTATATTTACTCTAACGCTACACTGTAAATTTAGATTTTTTAAGTGCTTGAATGTTATTTCAACTGCCTTATTTCAACCACATTTCACTGTTGAATGTCGGTCATGAACCAGCTTGTTGGTTATTGGTTAACTGCCTTCCAAAATGTAATTTGCTGCAAGTCTAAAATGCTACTGTAATGTCATAACCACAGTATACCAAGTGTTCTCAGACTAATGTATAACTTTAAATATTGTAAACTACAAGCCATACAGTTTCCAAATTTAAGCAGTTACCATAGCCTCAAGTTAATGTCAGCCTATTCTAATGTTAACTTTAGTGGAGGACATAAGACCTAAGCCACTTAAGTCCTTCTTTTCATGTGTTCAATAGTGAAATACAGATTTTTCTAACATCTACCTTACGTTTTTATTTGCAGATTATGAATCATCTACAAAGCCAAGGTAAGTGGCAACTTATAAAGTATTAATAGTTTCAGCACTCAACAGTGAAATCACGATTTGCAGCATTTCACTGATAAGTATCTATGGGGAAGCTTATGTTTACCTTACAATAAAGGATGAGCATTGGTCCTATTGACTGGGGTTACTTTAAATTCATTCTTAATGCATGAAATAGAAACACATCTTACTTTAACTTCACTGTCAACTACTATAACACCCCATATGAAATGTAAACAGGTGATCTGGCAGTGTAAGATCCAAAAGTGAAATCAATGACAGTACTTCAGTCAGTCCTAAATCTGTATTTATTGTAGCGAAACAATTGTCTGTAATGTACAGGCATGCACCATTTAACACCCATCCAATGAAATTACATTCCCTTTAACAGCTGTATGTCTTAAAAACATACACAGACTGAAACTGGTATAGTGCTGCTCAGTGTATGATGTTAGGGTATACAGTACTGTACTGAATACTAATAAGTCAAGTCAGTTCTATTTATATAGCGCTTTTTGCAATGGAGCATTGTCTCAAAGCAACTTTACCAGTTTAGATTATCTCCTAATATCTACGTCCAATAACCATATTTTACACAATAAGTACTACAGATTCCTATGTTAATTGCTTATTCATGCACTGGCAGTGTATTATTATTGTTATGTTGCACTGTAGTGTAGTGTGTGCCAGTGTATTTCATGTTTTGCGTGGTCAACTTCATTTCATTTGTTAATATTCCTGCACTTCAGTCTTGCAACACATTCTAAAAAACTTTGAGATGTGGCAATGTAGGGCTAGTGATGTAAAAGAAAAAAATAAATAATAATGATGTGATTTCAAACAGGTGATGTCAACAGCTGATTATAATCATGATTTGGTATAAAAGCAGTATCCACGAAAGGCTGAGTCTCTGAGGATCTATGATGGGGAGAGGATCTCCAGTTTATCAACTAATGTGTGAGAAAATGATTGAAATATTTAAAAGCAATGCTCCTCAAATAAAGATTGTAAAGGATTTACATGTTTCTTACTGTACAGTGCATAATATCATTAAACAATTCAAGGAATCTGGAGGAATTTCAGTGCATAAAGGGCAAAGGCACAAGCCTAAACTGAAGAGGGGTGATCTCCAATCCCTCAGATGGCACTGCATCAAAAACCGTCATGCATTATCAAACACTACAATACAGAGTAATATTCACAAATGCCACTTACAACATTACTGTGCAAAAATGAAGCCTCATGTTAACCATGTCCAGAAGCTCTGAGTTCAGAGTGATCTAGGATGTACCATTGGAAACATTTATTAATTCCTTCAAGATGACATCTCTACCAGGGACATCCATGCATTTTTCAAAAATACAACACAAGTCAAAATAAAAAAATATTAGGAGTAAAATATGGCAATCCCTTCCACTCTTTATTTGAGGAACATTGTTTTTTCTCACACATTTGTTGACCACTGGAGATCGTCTGCATACCTTTGCTCCTCAAAGACTTTGTGGACACATATTTTGTACCAAATCATGATCATAATCACCTGTTTGAAATCACATCATTATGTAGTTTTTTTACCTCATTACTATTCCTAAATTGCACCTGTCCCAACTTTATTTGGAATGGTTTGCAGGCCTGAAATGCAGGATTGGATGTTTATTAACAAATAAAGTGAAGTTTAGCAGACAAAAAATATTCAATATCCTGGGTTCATACTGTCTGCAAAAAAAATAAAAGTCAATGTATATTTAAGGAGCACTGCGTTTTTTTTATATTAGCATTTTCCATACATCCCAACTTTTTGTGAATTGGGGTTGGATATAAACTGGTTCACATTCAGTCGCTGAGTTTCTGTTTAATCTGGCTGATCTTCCATGTTGTTAGTAATACAATGCATGTTTGACAAAACTAACTAAAGTATCAGTCATTTTCAATCTTTTGTGTTTTCAGCAGTATCTCTGACACACTTACGTATCATTTACATGCAGGTTTATCGTGAAAATACCCTTTATATTTACATTACAACAGCCTAAAAAGACAGTAGTAGAATGCAGTAGTTAAATGGTACATACCTATATTTTAATACTGAGTAAATTATTATTATTTTTGATAGATTTACCAAAATGGTATGGCTGTTAGGTGACAGCTACATTCGCCATGGAGAACAAAGGGCGAGGAGGACCATGGGGACTCACCTCTGTGCCAGTGCCCAGGTCGAGTGGCTTGGTTGGGGTGGATTGAGGTGGCATTCAGTCATCCCCTGGTTCTACAGTTGGCTGGAAAGAAGATTGCCCCCGGATGTCCTGCTAATTCACTGAGGCGGGAATGACTTGGGAAAAATTAATTCTCTGCATCTCGCCGCAGCGATGAAGCAGGACCTACAGGATCTCCATCGCCGGTTTCCCACAATGATAATTGTTTTATCAGCCATCACCCAGAGACACTGCTGGGGTTCTGTACTACCCCAAAAAATCGAATGTTCTCGTAAGTGGGTGAACAGTGAAATGGCTACCTTTGTCCATGAGATAAATGGGAGCATAGTGCATCACAGTCGCATACGCTTTCACAAGCGTGACCTGTTTCTTAGAGACAATGTGCATTTGAGCCCTTTTGGCAATGACATTTTTTAAATGATTTAAAAAATGTCTCAGAGCCTTATTCCCATAGAAATTAAATTAAATTGTTCTGGCAAACTTAACATAAGATGAAATGTTGATTAAGATGAAATGAGATGTTCTGGAAAAGTGTATTTGCCTTGTTTGATTATATGTTTGATGTGACAAAAAATAATACATGCAAATAATATGTGATAGGAATTTATGTAGTTATTGACAATTAAAGTTATTGCAGAGAATATGATCCATGTCCATTTTTTTATTTCCTAGCATGTGCCAGATAAATTCTGAACCTGCCTACTGTGAAACTTTCATTCATTCACTTTCTTATCTGCTTAATCCTTTACAGGATCATGGCACAGGGTGCAAGGCAGGAACAGCTATAGACATGGCACCAATCTACTTGCACACTCATACACACGCTCAATTAACCTAAAGCATGTCTTTGGACTGTCAGAGGAAGCCGGAGTACCCAGAGTATCACAAGATTAAAATGTATTTTTTTCCCATTTCCTTAACATGCTAGGCAGTTTCTGGCAGTTGCTATAGTGTTCCAAGTGGTTGCTATAGTGCTGCTAGGTTGTTGATATGGTGGTCCAGGTGGCTGCTAATGTTGCTAGTTGGTTAACATGGTGTCCCAAGTGGGTGCAATGATGTTGCTATAGGTGGTTGCTATGTTGTCCCCAGTGGTTGCTGTCTTCTTGCTAAGTGGTTGTTGTTTTTTCTCTGTGCCCTGTGCCCTGGTCCCTATCCAGGGCCCTCAGGTGCCCCAGGGCATAACACGTCACCTCAGATTGCAGCGAGGACTAAGCTTGACGAATTTCGTAGCCATAGGTCAAGAACTGATTGAGTTATGTTCATTGACGCGCCAAGGTGCACCTGGGGCGAAACCTGAGAAATTTCGTGACTGTGGGTTGAAAAGTGACTGAGTTACACTCAATGACCTGCCAGGAGCCCTGTGTCCAGCCAGGGATGTTAGGGGACTGAAGGGTATCACTTTTCACCTCAAGGTGCACCCTGGACCAAGAATACCGAATTTCATAGCAGTAGGTCGAAAACTGAATGAATTACACTCAATTCCATGATAGAGACCCCAGTAAGACTGCAGGGACTGCAGGGGCCCCAAGCACATCACAAGTAACCTCAGATTGCACCTGGGACAAAGCCTGCCAAATTTCATAGCCGTGTGTCAAAAACTGACTGAGTTATGGTTAATGTCCTGCTAGGGGCCCCTGTGCCCTGCCAGAAAGTTCAGGGACTACAAGGTCATCGCATGTCACTTCAGATTGCACCCGGGGCCAAGCCTGCCAAATTTCATAGACGTAGGTCAAAAAATGACTGAGTTATGAGAATTGGCAGACCAGGGGCCCCAGTGCCCAGCCGGGGTCCTCTGGGGCCCCATGGGCATAACCTGTCACCTCAGATTGCACCCGGGACCAAGCCTGCCAAATTTCATGGCTGTACTTTGAAAACACACTGAATTATGGTCATTGACCCACCAGGGGCTGCAGTGCCCAGTCGGGGTCCACAGTCAAGTCAAGTCAAGTCAGATTTTTATTTATATAGCGCTTTTTACAATGGAGCATTGTCTCAAAGCAACTTTACAAGTTTAGATTATCTCCTAATAACTACGTCCAATCCCAAATTGAGCAAGCCTAGGGCGACAGTGGCAAGGAAAAACTCCCTAGTTCTAGGAAGAAACCTTGGGAGGACCAAGACTCAAAAAGGGACCCAACCTCCTTGGGCGGCGAGATAGATGATAAATCTAAGAGCCAAACTAAAGTCATGGAGTCAAAGTTCGAATAAAAATGTGAAGTATGCCACATCGACATTAAGTGGCCCGGGTATGATGATTAAATCTAAGAGCGAAAACTAAAGTCAATGGAGTCAAAGTTAAAATAAATGTGAAGTATGGACAAAACGACATTAAGTGGCCCGGGTATGATGGGGCTGGAGCTGATGACGGAAGCCGCTTGAAGATGGACTGGAGCTCCAGCAGATGAACATCATGTGTGGGGCTGGAACTGCCGGAACACAAGCTCGGAGAGAAAACAGAAAATGTATTTAGTTATTTGATTAAGAGCACAGTGTCTATTAACAATCACTGATGCCATGTCAATCAATGATGCCAAGTGTAGCATGAGACCCCGGCAGCATTGCTATAGCAGCAGATATAGAGATAGAAAGAGGAGAAGACTGGTAGGAAAACACAGCCAAGAGGGATCACATGAGACATTGGCAACCCCACGGGAGGCAGAAGACAGCAACCCAACGTCTCTGATCACCATAAGACTCTTTGACTATGAACCCCCAGCTCTGCCTTATTCTAAGGCAAGGATGCACAAGTCAAGATCTTGAGGACCGAAGCCCAGTTTCAGCCAGACCGCCCACTCAAACACTCCCGGCTAGCGGACAAGGCAGGCAGGCCAGACATGACTCCAGACTCCGGCCCCAGTGACCCAAAGCCATGCATCCTGGTCTAAATCTAGTCAAAAGCCTGTGTAAATAGGTATGTCTTTAGCCTAGACGTAAAAAACTTTGGAGAGTGTCTGAATCTCGAACGAAAGTGGGAAGTTTATTCCATAGTTGGGGGGCCATGTATGAGAAAGAAAGCCTTTCCCCCGGCTGTGAACTTTTTTATTCTAGGAACTAAAAGAAGTCCTGCACCCCTGCGAACGAAGTAGACGAGTTGGATTGTAAAACTCTAAGAGGTCACTCAGATAATGTGGGGCCAGGCGATGTAGAGCTTTATAAGTTAAAAAAGAAGTATTTTGTAATCAATGCGGAATTTGACTGGTAACCAGTGTAGTGATGATAGAACAGGAGTGATATGATCAAATTTTCTAGTTCGAGTTAGCACTCGGGCAGCTGCATTCTGCACTAACTGAAGTTTATTTATAGAATTTACTAGAGCATCCAGTAAGTAAGGCGTTACAGTAATCCAAACCTTGAGGTTATAAACGCAGATGAACAAGTTTTTCTGCATCATTAAAAGAGAGGATATTTCTAAGTTTAGCGGATGTATTACGTTAATTGAAAGAAAGCAATTCGAGTGATCTGCTAATGTGCGCATCAAAGGAGAGATCTGAATCAAATGTGACCCCTAAGTTTATTTACAGACAGACTGGGCAATACTGGACAGCCCATCTAGATTTAGGATAGATGTAGCCAACCTGTCTCTCACAGCCTTGGGTCCCACTAATAGAACCTCAGTTTTATCGGAGTTAAGTAAGGAAAAGAGAAAATTAAATAACATCCGATCTTTTATTTCCTTTACACAGTCCCGATTTTGTTGATTGTAAGGCTGTCATTAGGTTTGGCTGATATGTACAGCTGTGTATCATCTGCATAGCAGTGGAAACTAATGCCATGTTTACGAAATAAAACTGAGCCTAGTGATTAGCAATGTACAGAGAGAATAAAAGCGGGCCAAGCACGACCCCTGAGGCACGCCATATTTCACTTTTGAGAGCTTAGACCTTAGATTATTTATATGAAACAAACTGGTACCGGTCAGTTAAGTAGGATTTAAACCAAAGAAAGTGCTGATCCCTTAATACCTACAGTATTTTCTAGTCTGTTTAGTAAAACATCATGATCTATAGTGTCAAATGCTGCACTTAAATCTAAACAGAACAAGAAAAGAAAACATCCCTTATCTGAGGACATTAACAAGTTATTTAGTACCCTAATTAATGCTGTTTCAGTACTATGATGGGGCCAGAGAAGCCAGTCTGAAATGTTTCATAAATTTCATTCCTTTGGAGTTAACTGCAGAGCTGCTGGATAGACGGCTTTTTCTAAGATTTTGGACAGAAACGGTAGATTTGAAATTGGTCTACAATTAGATATGACACAAGGGTCAAGATTGGCTTTTTTAATCAGTGTTTGATAACGGCAGACGTAAAGGATTTGGGCATATAACCTAAGGTAAGGGATGAAATTTAAAATAGCTAACACTGGCTCTATAACACTAGGTAATACTTGTTGAGTAGACGTGTAGGAATTGGATCTAATAAACATGTTGATGACTTAGATGAGCTGATCAGTGCAGATAGTTCAGTATTAGTAAAATGGGTTTGGTAAAAGATTATAGTCTTGATTTACAGCTCATTAAACAGATGTCTTCACTAGTGCTGCATCTGGAAGGTGGCTGAACAGTTGGTGATGTGATGAGCATTGAGTTTTATGCCTAATGTTTTCTATCTTGTCATTAAAGAAAGTCATGAAATCATTACTGTTTAAAAAATTACACAGAATGCGAGAGTCACTTTCTGTGGGTTTTTTTTGGTAATTTGGAGACTGTATTTTTTAAAGAGAAATCTGGGATTATTCTTATTTTTCTCTATGATTGAAGAGAAGTATGCAGCTTTTAGCTTTAGTGAGGGCATGCTTATATACTCTGCCTGCTGTCCCTCCAAGCAATCTTAAACACCTCCAATTTACTATGTCTCCACTTGCGCTCTAAATGCCGTGTTCTTTGCTTTAAGGTACGGGTTGTGGTCATTATACCATGGTGCTAGCCTTTTTTCCCTAATACGTTTGACCCTAGCAGGGGCAGTCGTTTGTCCAGGGTTGAGCGAAAGCACACATTCTAATTGGTCATTTACACACTCAAGATGACTGAGCTCTGTAGGTGTATTAAAATTTCAAATCTGGTAGGTTTTTAATAAAACGCAGCTGGAGATAGCTCAAAGATAGAGATAGCTCAAATACTAAAAAGATAGTGATCTGAAATCAAATCCTTTTGCGGGAAAACATCAAGGTTATCTATATTGATACCAAATGTTAATATTAGATCTAAAGTATGATTACAGTGGTGGGTTGGTCCCATCACATTCTGAGTGATACCCCATGGATTCTAAGATGGACTCGAAAGCAATTTAAGTGGATCCTGCCTCATTGTCAAAATGAATATTGAAATCACCTACAATTAAAGCCTTATCTGTTGACCAGTAGTAAGCCGAAAGAAAGTTAGCAAATTCCCGAAGAAATTCTGAATAGGGACCAAGAGGGCGGGGGTTACTTAGGTTATAGGTAAATAGTGATAAGCTGAAAAGAGTGTGGTTTTGACTTCCATAACGATGGATCAGTCACATTAAGAATCAGTATTTCAAAAGAATTAGCCTTGTAATGGGATTTAGCTGTAAACACCTAACTCTTTGTCAAAAATTGTGGCTAGGACGAGGGCGACTAGCATGACGGTATCCAGGAGGTGAGGCTTCATTTAAGGCTAAATATTCATCAGGTCTAATTCAAGTTTCAGTGAGACAGAGAGCGTGTAAGCAATTATCAGTGATCATTTCATTTACAATCACTGCTTTGTTTGTAAGTGATCTAATGTTAAGTAATCCTACCTTTAGTCTAATGTTGTTATTTTCTTTTGGCAGCTATCTGTGTTTATACTAATGAGGTTATTAAAAACAGACATTTTGGAGAGCGTTTACGTTTTAGGGCAGATGCGGGGTAAACAGACACAGTTTCAATAATGTGGGTTCTGGGTGACGGTGCATGGCTACCAGCAGACAGTTGGTTAAGCCGGTCCTGTCTGCTGCTGACCCCTGCTCTAGATAGTCAGCCCCAATCGGGCCCATAAGACTAGGGGCAATGTTGCAGGAGATGAGAGCAGTTACCTCCCCGAGTGGGTATGGACACTGTCCCATCCTAAAAGGCCAGGCTTACCCTCAAAGGCTGTCCAGTTGTCCATATAGCCCACGTTGTTTCAGAGCACCACTTGGACAGCCAGCACTTCAGCGACCATAAACCGCTGTAGGTTTGTCACTCGCTGCATTGGGATGGGAAGGGGGACCAGAGCACACTAAGCATCGGACATCGCCTTCGCCACGCTAACCACCTCTACAAAATTAGCCCTAGTAACCTCTGACTGACGAAGGCGTATATCATTAGCCCCTACATGAACGACTATCCTAGAGAGTCTGCGGCTCTCGAGTTCACTAAGACTCGTTACAATGTCCGGCACTCTGGCTCCGGGGATACAGAGAACTCTAGCTGCTGGTGTCTCTAAAGGGGTAGCAAGTTTCACGTGTCGTAAAATAGAGTCACCTATGACCAGAGCTCTTTCAACAGGCTGCTCAGTGTGTGTTTCACTGAGGAGGGCAAACCTGTTGGACACGTGAACAGGTAAAGAGTGGTGCTCTCGTGGACTAGCCTTACGACTACGTCGCCGAACCGTCACCCACTTGCCCTGCTGCGAGGACTCTGCCGGGGCTCTAACTTCACCTGTAGCATCCAGATCTGCTAAGCAAGGAGCTGTGCTAGCCTTCTCTAATGTCTGGATGTGCGCCTCTAAAACTACAATGTTCTCCGTCAGACTGGCTACAAGCCTACACATATCACAAGTAAAATTTACACTAATGACGGAGGAAGAATAGCTAAATATGCCACACTCGGCACAGGGAACAAGCACAGCAGAAGCCATGTTAGTACAATTAATTAAAGGTACTTAGCTTTGGGTGGTGTTGTGGGGTGCCAAGTGAAGATCTGGTTCAGCTGCAGCCGATGGTCCAATGCAATGCTCGATTAAAGCGTTAATACAAGTTAATACAAAATGTCACAAAATACTAAGTCTCAGAAAGAAGGTGGGAAAAGACTGTAAAAAAGTTATAAAAACAAACACCACTGCGAAAGAAGACGCAACTCTGGTAATTAGCTAATGGCTTCAAACACAAGCCGGCATACCTGTAAAGTTACTAAATAACGATCAGCGGCAAAAAAATATAATCTGCCGGTAAGAGAATAAAATAATTAAGATGTTGTAAAAACCTACTATATATACGATTATATATGATACAGATGCGATCGGGAATTAAAATAGTTCAAAGGTAATAAGCTGCTAACAGCTACGAGACAGCGTGCGTCCTGTGTGCAACTGCGGAGAATCATTCTGGGTTGCCAGATCCTCGCAATCCTCACGTCAGTTCTCTCAGCGTTCTCTCTCAGCGTTCACAGGGGCCCCATGGGCATCACATGTCACCTCCGATTGCACCCGGGCCAAGCCTGCTGAATTTTGTGGCCATAGGTCAATAACTGACTGAGCTACAGTCATTTGCTCGCCATGGGCCCCAGTGCCCAGCCGGGGTCCTTATGGGTATCAGATATCACCTCAGATTGCACCCAGGACCAAGCCTGCCAAATTTTTGGCCATAGTTTGAAAACTGACTGAGTTACGGTCATTGGCCCGCGCGGGTCCCCAGTGCCTAGCTGGGGTCCAGAGGGGCCCCATGGGCATCACATGTCACCTCCGATTGCATCCGATACCAAGCCTGCGGAAGTTCATGGCCGTAGGTCGAAAACTGACTGAGTTACAGTCATTGGCCTGCAAGGGGGCCCAGTGCCCAGCCGGGGTTCAGAGGGGCCCCATGCACAACCCAGGTCACCTCAGATTGCACCCGGGACCAAGCCTGCCGAATTTCATGGCTGTACTTTGAAAACACACTGAGTTACGGTCATTGGTCCGCCAGGAGCCCCAGTGCACAGCCGGGGTCCACAGGGGCCCCATGGGCATCACATGTCACCTCAGATTGCACCCGGGACCAAGCCTGCCGAATTTCATGGCTGTACTTTGAAAACACACTGAGTTACGGTCATTGGCCTGACAGGGGACCCAGTGCCTAGCCGGGGTCCAGAGGGGCCCCATGGGCATCACATATCACCTCAGATTGCACCCGGGACCAAGCCTGCCGAATATCGTGGCAATAAGTCGAAAACTGACTGACTTATGGTCATTGGCCCGCCAGGGGCCCCAGTGCCCAGTCGGGGTCCATAGGGGTCCCATGGGCATGACATGTCACCTCAGATTACACCCGGGACCAAGCTTGCCGAATTTCATGGCCATAGGTCAAAAACTAACTGAGTTACAGTCATTGGCCCCCCCTGGGGCCCCAGTGCCCACCTGGGGTCCACAGGGGCCACATGGACATGACATCTCACCTCAGATTACACCCGGGACCAAGCCTGCTGAATTTCGTGGCCGTAGGTCAAAACTGACTGAGTTATGATTCGTTAACTTTTGGCCCATTCATTTCCTATGGGAAAGTTTGGGACTTTGCGGGGCCCCTGTGGGGCCCCCCAAAGTCCGATCAGAGGGGCCTATACAAGCACACCATTCCCGACCCGACCGGACGCAATGGTGCTGGAACGGGGTAGATATCTCGAAAGCTGCGGCAGTAAACCTGACAAAAACGTGGAATAACTAGAGAGGTGCATTTCCTGAAGAAAATGCGAGTTTGATTGCCACTTGCAATGGTCGACCCTGAACCTACCTAAGGGGTCCCATGGGCATCACATGTCACCTCACATTGCACCCGGGACCAAGCTTGCCGAATTTCGTGGCCGTAGGTCAAAAACTGACTGAGTTACAGTCATTGGCTCCCCGAGGGGCTCCAGTGCCCACCCGGGGTCTACAGGGGCCCCATGGGCATCACATGTCACATATCAATGACCCTATGTTTCCTATTTGTTAACATGGGGGGACAAATCATAAATTTGAGGGACCCCAGAGCAACCACCCAAGGACCAGTCATTGCCAAAATGACAAAAACCCTATTCCATTATCACCTTAACTATCCTGCCAAATGTTGTTTCTTTAGCTTCAAATTTTATTTTTCCCACTTCGTTAACATCTAGGCCCATTTATTTCATATGGGATAATTCTGGAATTTTGGCAAACAACCCAAAAATCCTATAAAAGCACACCATTCCCGACCGGACACATTGGCACTGGAATGGGGGTCAATATCTCGAATTGCAGCAATTGATAGTGTGACAAAAACATGGAATAATAATAATAAGAAGAATAACAGTAACCTTTGGATAACTGTAGTGTGAGTGCCTCTATAGGCAATCACACAAATAAAAAGAGTTTCGGATAATCGTAGTGTGATTGCCCCTATGGGCCACTAAAAATTGGAAGAACAATACTGTGTTGCTAATACAACACTAATAATAAAAAAAATTCTTGCCTTGCACCACACTAAATAACTAGATCTGCATTTCCTGAAGGACCTACAACAGTGCTTGAAATGTGGCAAAGAATGCTGTTGCTAGGTTGCTAGTTCCACCGAACGCTGACCACTGATGTGAGAATTGTGAGCATCTGGCAACCCAGACTCATGAGCGCTGATTCCACGCTGTTTGTAGCTGTTAGCAGTTTATTACTTTTTAACTGTTTCAATTCCTGATCACATTTGTATCGTGTATACAGTACTTTTTACAACATTAACGGATTATATTTTTCGCTGCTAATCGCTATTTAGTAACTTTACAGGTATACTGGCTTGTGATTGCAGTAATTAGCAAGTAATTAGCAATTAGCCAGAATCGCATCTTTTCTGCTTCATCTTTTGCTGTAGTGTGTTTTTATAATTTTTTACAGACTTTTCCCACTTCCTTTCTTTTCTGAGACTTTTTTTTGTGACCTTTTGTATTAACTTTCCATCGAAGCTTTAATCAAGAATTGCATTGGACCATTGGCTGCAGCTTACCATTGGCTAAACAATATCTTCAATCGGCACCCAACAAATCCACTCGAAGCTAAGTACCTTTCATTTATCATTTAATTAATTGTATTAACATGGCTTCTGCTGCACTTGTTCCCTGTGCCGAGTGTGGCATGTTCAGTTATTCTTCCTCCATCATTAGTTTAAATTTAATTTGTGATAGGTGTAGGCTTGTAGCTAGTCTGATGGAGAAAATTGTAGTTTTACAAGGGTGCGTCCAGACATTAGAGAATGTTCACGTGTCCTGTTCACGTGTCCAACAGGTTTACCCTCCTCAGTGATGCACCCACTGAGCAGCCTGTTGAAAGAGCTCTGGTCATAGGTTTTGTGACACGTGAAACTAGCTACCCCTTTAGGGACACCAGCAGCTAGAGTTACATGTATCCCGGGAGCCAGAATGCCGGACATTGTAACAAGTCTTGGTGAACTCGAGAGCCGTAGATTCTCTAGGATAGTCGTTCATGTAGGGGCTAATGATATACGCCTTCACCAGTCAGAGGTAACTAAGGCTAATTTTGTAGAGGTGTTTAGAGTGGCAAAGGCAATGGCCGATACAGTAGTGTGCTCTGGCCCCATCCCAATGCGGCGAGGTGAGGTTATGGTTGCTGAACTGCTGGCTGTCCAAGTGGTGCTCTGAAAACAATGTGGGCTTTATAGACAATTGGACAACCTTAGAGGGTAAACCTGGCCTTTTTGGATGGGACGATGTCCATCCCACTCGGGAGGGTGCTGCTACTGGGTCATCTACTGCAATATTGCCCATAGTCTTATGGTCGGATTGGTTAGGAGCTGACTATCCAGAGCAGGGGTCAACCAGCAGACAGACCGGCTTAACCAGCTGTCTGCTGGTAGTCATGCACCATCACCCAGAACTCACGTTATTGAAACTGTGTCTGTTACCCGCATCTGTCCTAAACATAAACACACTCAAAAAGTCTGTTTTAATAACCTCATTAGTATAAACACAGATAGCTTCCATAGAAACAACAATAGACTAAAGTTAGGATTACTTAACATTAGATCAAACTGTTGAGGAAGATCTCCCGTCACCTCGCACGTACTTTTTGACCCCTCGGGAAAAAACACTTAACAATGACAGAGGTTTGAGGTCCATTCTTTATTTCTCTTTATTTTCAGATCTGGGGAAGTCTTACGCAACCACAAGCGTTCCAACATACTGTTTCAAACAGGCACCTTTTATACCTTACAAGTTTCACTTCCTTGTCTCCATGTCTGCCTAGCAACTTACATATACACGTATTTGCTTCACATAGACCCTATAACTGCTTTCCACTTATTCAGCATCCCCTGCTGTCGGATATTTCCCAATACATATTTCCAGAGAAATCAGGCTGAACACTCCGTTCTGAAAGTCCCTTCTTCCCCAAAACAACGGTACAGAAAACTGCCGATAGTACATTTTCTTCTTCAAAACAACTTAAACAAGCTGACAGTGCATGTCTTCCACAAAATTCTGTCTGTACAAAACGTACAAAAACATCCATGTCATTTGTCACGCTTCTGACCTCTTATTTCTTCTAATCATTGTGGTTAAAATCATATATAATGATATTCTGATTAAACATGTTAATTAATGTTTCGATATGCTAATCATTAGGTGATTAATACCCATAATATGCTGATTAATTAGGTAACAGGTAGAATAGGTGAAACAGTAAACACGGTAAATATACATCGGTGATAAATCAGTAACAGATTTCCCCCTTTTTTGCCTCTGCTAAGAGGTAACCCAACATACATCCTTATATGCATTTCACACTCTCCATCAGTTACAATTAACTGACCCTGGTGTGCCCTCTTCACGATGTGAAGATAGGAGGCTCTCTCGGGCCCTTCCACATCAGTGTGGGATACAGAAAAGAACTAAAAAAAAAACAGAAAAAAGCTATTGGAGTGCAATTTGCCATATCACTAAGATACTTATTTCAGCAAGCATAACCTTCTCCCTTGGATTCTCTGGGAGCAGCGATTGTAAATGAAATGATCACTGATAAACGCTTACACACTCGCTGACATACTGAAACTTGGATTAGACCAGATGAACTTTAAATGAAGCCTCACCTCCTGGATACAGTCATGCTCATCGCCCTCATCCTAATGGTTGTGGGGGAGGCGTGGCCAGAATTTTCGACAAAGAGCTAGGTGTTACAACTAAATGCTGTTACAAGGCTAATTCGTTTGAAATACTGATTTGTAATGTCACAGATTTATCGTTATGGAAGTCAAAACCACACTCTTCAGCTTATCACCATTTACCACTCTCCAGGTCCTTATTCAGAATTTTCAGGAATTTGCTAACTTTCTTTCCTTTTTAGTACTTTCAACAGATAAGGCTTTATTTGTAGGTGATTTTAATATTCACTTTGACAATCAGCAGGATCCATTTAAAATTGCTTTTGAGTCCATTTCAGAATCCTTGAGTATCACTGAGAATACGATGAGACCAACCCACTGCTGTAGTCAAGTCAAGTCAGATCTATTTATATAGCGCTTTTTAAAATGGAGCATTATCTCAAAGCATGTCTCCTAATATCTACGTCCAGTCCCAAATTGAGCAAGCCTAGGGCAACAGTGGCAAGGAAAAACTCCAAGTGTTATGAGGAAGAAACCTTGGGAGGACCAAGACTCAAAAAGTCATACTTTAGATCTAATATTAACATTTGGTATCCATATAGATAACATTGTTTTCCCACAAAGTGATTTGATTTCTGATCGCTATCGTTTAGTATTTCAGCTCTAATATCTAATCTCTAATAAATAAAATCCTTCTGCCTCGTTGTCACACCAAGCGCACTATTACATCTGCTACTCCAGCTGCGTTTATTAAAAACCTACAAGACTTAAAATTTAATACACCTATTTAGCCCAATCATCGTGAGTGTGTAAATGACTAATTAGAAAGTGTGTTTTGCCCTACCCCTGGATATGATTGCTCCTGCTAGGGTTAAATGCATTAGGAAAAAAAAGGCTAACACCATGTTATGATCACAGTCATACCTTAAGAGAACGCAGCGTCTACGGTGCAAGTGGTGATATAGTAAATTGGAGGTGTTTAAGATTGCTTGGAGGGATAGCATGGCAGAGCATGCCCTCATTAAAGCTAAAGCTGCATATTTTTCCTCAATCACAGAGAAAAAATAAGAATAATCCAAGATTTCTCTTTAATACAGTCTCCAAATTAACAGAAAACCCTACAGATAATGTTTCTCATGTTCTGTGTAATTGTAACAGTAATTATGACTTTCTTTAATGATAAGATTGAAAACATTAGGCATAAAACTCCAAACCTTTTAGCAACCTTCTAGATGCAGCATTAGTGAAGACATCTGCTTATTTAGCTGTAAATTAAGACTAGAATTTACAACCCCAATTACTAATACTGAACTTCCCGCACTGATCAGCTTGTCTAAGTCATCGTGTTTATTAGATCCAATTCCTACATGTTTTACCCAAAGAAGTGATACCTAGTATTATAGAGCCACTGTTACTTATTTTAAATGAATCACTTACCTTTGGTTATGTGCCCAACTCCTTTAAGTGTGCTGTTATTAAACCACTGATAAAATAGCCAGTCTTGACCCTTGTGTGATATCTAATTATAGACCAATTTCAAATCTACCGTTTCTCTCAAATCTTGGTAAAAGCTGTCTATCAGCAGCTATGTAGTTGTATCCACAGTAATGGTATGAAACATTTCAGTCTGGCTTCAGGCCCCATCATAGTACTGAAACAGTATCAGGGTACTAAATGTTTTATTAATGTCCTCATAATGGATGTGTTTCTTTTCTTGTTCTGTTAGATTTAAGTGCAGCATTTGACACTATATATCACAATGTTTACTAAGCAGACTAGAAAATACCACAGGTATTAATGGATTGGCACTTTCTTGGTTTAAATCCTACTTGACCGACCGGGACCAGTATATTCATGTAAATAATCTAAGATCTCAAAAGCAAAGTATGGTGTGCCTCAGGGGTCAGTGCTTGGTCCGCTTTTATTCTCTGTGTACATGCTGCCACTAGGCTCAGTTATTCATAAATATGGTATTAGTTTCCACTGATATGCAGATGATACACAGCTGTACATATCAGCCAAACCAAATGGCTTCCTTACAATCAGCAAAATTGAGGATTGTGTAAAGGAAATAAAAGATTGGATGTCATTTCATTTTCTCTTAATTAACTCAGATAAAACTGAGGTTTTATTAGTTGAATCCAAGGCTCTGAGAGACAGGTTGGCTACATATATCCTAAATCTAGATTACTGTTCAGTATTCCACAGTCTGTTAGGTGTCGTATTTAATTCAGATCTCTTCTTTGATGCGCACATTAGCAACATCACTCGAATTGCTTTCTTTCATGTCAGGGTTCGGGATCGGACCCTTAAAGAAACGAATAACAGGACCCAGGCGCAAGGAACTCCCAAAGGAAGCTAATAAATAATATAACTTAGGCGCAGGCTTGGGAACACGACGTGTGAGAACCAGCCAACCTGCTGAAGCAGGGATTCGATCACCGGACCTCTTGCGTCCGGGACGGGAATTTACCGTGTTTGCCACCCAGCCAGACAACTGATGCTAGAGGGCAAACAGGTTAAGGAACGTCAAAAGCAAGCACCGCCCACAGCGGACTTAGAATCAAGTATGAGTATTAAATGGGGTGGGAGCGCAAAAGAAATAGAGAAACCAAATGCACGAGGGAAGAAACCCCGTGAGGCTGGGTCTTACCAGCAAGAAAAGGCAACCGCGCTGAAAGCGGAGTATTCTGCCTGATGCAGAGCTCAGCGTATGAGCGGCCGAGTGGCGGAGCATTACGTTCCGTTCTCCGAGCGTAGCGCAGAAAACGGAAGGTTACCGAACAGCCGCGTCGTGCTGGGAAAGAAAGTTCAGTACTGTTCAGTAACCTTCCATTTTCTGTGCTACGCTCGGAGAACGGAACGTAATGCTCCGAAGAGCAGGGAATTCCCTCGCGGTAGGGATAGCGAAGGGGGAGTAGTAGAAATGTTAGCAAATTGCACCGTCACCGAAGAAAAACCGGGGAATGGTGCTTGGAGCCGGGATGAGCTATGGCTAGCGGAAGCAGGGAGGACCGCGGAGCTAAACGTTCTTCGAAGAGTGAGTTACCTTCTGGCCCTGGGGAACCGCGGTCCAACCGGGCGATAAGAGGTTAGTAGCGATTACTCGGGGGGGGGGATGAAAATGAGGGCCGTAGCAGTGCCCAAACACACAGCGTGGAACTGTGATAACTAGAGTCACGGATAACGTGTTGGTCTGTGAGGGTACGACGGCGAGGGCCGCTTAGGGCCAATTAATATAGGCCGGAATTCAGGTGTTGTCAATAACGTTAGACCGCGCCCTAATATTTCAGTTATGTAATATTGTTAAACTTAGAAATATCCTCTCTTTTGATGATGCAGAGAAACTGGTTCATTCGTTTATAACCTCAAGGTTGGATTACTGTAACACTTTACTTACTGGATGCTCAAGTAAATCTATAAATAAACTTCAATTAGTTCAAAATGCAGCTGCTCGAGTGCTAATTTGAACTAGAAAATTTGATCATATCACTCCCGTTCTATCATCACTACCACACCGAGCCACACCAGAGGGCAGTAGAGAGGGTCTCCTTCGGTTGGACAACGTGCTGCCAAGGACTCAGGATCCTGGAGTGACTCTGTGTATCGGACTACTTAATGCCGATATGCATATTTTACATTTTATTTGAACTTTTACTCCAAGACTTGTTAGTTTAGATAAATTGGTTTCATTCTTAGATCATCTATGCTACCCAAGGAGGTTGCTTCCCTTTTTGAGTCTTGGTCCTCCCAAGGTTTCTTCCTCATAATGCTTAGGGAGTTTTTCCTTTCCACTGTCTCCCTAGGCTTGCTCAATTTGAGATTGGCAGTAGATATTAGGAGATAATCCAAAATTGTAAAGTTGCTTTGAGACAATGGTCCATTGTAAAAAAAGCGCTATATAAATAAATCTCACTTGACTAGGTGGTTGCTATGGTGTCCCATGTGGTTGCTGAGGTATAGCAGGTGGTTGCTAAGGTGTTGCTAGGTGATTTGGTATGGTGTCCCAGGTGGTTGCTATGGCATTGCTAGTTGGTTGCCATGTTATCCCAGGTCATTGCTATAGTGTTGCTAGGCAGTTGCTAGGTGCCCCTGGTGTTTGCTAAGGTGTTGCTATTGTATCATAGGTGGTTGCTATGGTGTCCCTATACTTTTGGCTGCATGCGGGGGCTTGTCCTAATACTTTTATGTTTGTATGATTAGAAGTAATAACAGGTCACTGAATCTCACTGAGTGTTCTGTAGTGACATCAGCAATTTCAGTTACAGGTTGTATTTTGTCGGTTAGGATATGAATCTGAACATTCCCTCAATGGATTTCTATGGCAGGTTTTAAATTTTGAAACTTAAATCTATTAAAAAACGATAAATCGTATAAATCGAAAAACTCAATGCCACAGCACACCACACAGTGATTATCTACGCATCTACGTGTTTGAAGCATGTAAGTTAAATGGTTCAGGTCCTATTAATCGCAGAAATGTGTGGAAGAAGAACTGCCAATAATAAGTATGAGAGATAACAATATACAGTGCTTTTGAAGCACTGTATTATAATAATAATTGGAAGAACAATACTGTTACTAATGCAACACACTAATAATAATTTGGAAGAACAAATTGTGTTGCTCATGCAACACACTAAAGACTTTCGGAATAACAGTATTGTGATTGCCTCTATAGGCACACACTATTGTTATTTGAAAGTATTATTATTGTTATTATTAGTAGTAGTAGTAGTAGTTGTAGTAGTAGTATTAGATTGCCTCTATAGGCAATCACACTGATAACTGAAAGAACAATATTGTGTTGCTAATTCAACACACTAATAGATAGATATACTACAGGTATTGTTTGGATTGCTGTTAGATAGTTATGCGAGCCTCGTCTATCTGACTTCTCCTGTGTCGGTCCAGTCCGTTCTGCGCAGGGAGGTCCAAGAAGAAACCGGCACAAAGCTTTGAGCAGCAGAGGGTTTATTCAAGGATCTCAAAATAAACATACACATACAGCTGTACTTATACTCTTGTAAAGGCGAGCTTGCGTGAGAAGAGAAGGGGGTAAAGTATGGAGGATGGGGGTATTACACATGTTCATTGGGGGAAAAGGAGAAGTTACAAGTTTTCAAGGTCAGGGTGACCCTAGTCACAGAACCAACTATGTCCAAAGAAGCAAAGAGTTGCGGAATAAGTTCGTTATGCTAAGCCTTGCAGTTTTTTCAGAGCAGGGACAGAACATTCTGTACAAAATAACAACGCTTGCAACAGAGCCATATAAATTATCGTGAATTGTTAATACTGATTATATCTTTCAATCCCCTCTTTGATACTAGCCATTAAGCTAGTCTCACTATTTAAACGGCGGTTAACTGGTCCCTAGAAAACATGGGAGTAGCCATGTGAGAAAATTAAACATGGCATATACGCGATCCATGAAAACAACGAAATATACAGGGGCCGAAATAGGCACATCAAAAATTACGATACATATGACAGATATAAGCCATATAAAGTATGGCACAAAAATGGCACCAAACAGAGCGCCAAACCATCCCCACGAGGGATGATAAACATAGCCCCACCCCATGACCACATTTGTATACACATTTCGCAGTCCAATTGGCATTTATTGCCAAAAGGTGTTAGCATGTGGGACTTGATATCACTTGCGGGACGCAGACGTGCAGCAATCCTACGCGACGAGGATCCAACCGACAGCCATACTAGTCACTGGCTGTGTATCCGTTGTCAGACGATCTTGTGGTTCAAATGATAGGGACCCCTCTTCGTACCGGCGGCGATTGCCGGTCGCTTTTTATCCTTTCAGCTCCTTTGTGACTCACCGACAGACCTCCCTCGATTACTGGCCGGACTTTGGGGGTTCCCAAACGCCAGAGGTAGGCTCCTGCAAGGACTTGTCAGCTGTTGTCAGTGGTTTACTGAAAGATATAAAAAATCATTACTTCATGGGCACTGGATTGTGATGCAGTGACCGGAGAGGGGGCCTTCTTGATCCTTGTTGCATGGATCCACTGTGGAAAAAGATCAGTCAGCACGGCGGTCCTAGTTACAGCAATTACTTTCTGCAGGACCACTGTATAAAGGATCAGATAAAGTCAGACTTTCTCGGTCCAATCTTTTGATTCAATACTTTGGTCTCCCACCCTCAATATCGTGGGTATGCCCAATAGGAATAATTGGTTTCTTTTGATTTACCCTCATCCAATACTCGTTTCAAGTTTGGATCAGTCCTGCAGAGTACTCACTGAGGTGTACTTCTAGGTCGTTTGCTCCCACAGCCTGCATTCCTTTTCGCCAAGGTACCGGAAAGGGGCGTCCCATTACTACCTCATAAGGGGACCGATGGTTCCAAAGCCATCAAGGAGGACATTCTCATGTCAGCTAAAACCAAGGGTAAGGCGTGAAGCCAATTTTTGTTTCCCATGTCCTTGCATGGTTTTCCGTAATTTGCTTTCAGGGTACGATTAGTCCTTTCTACCATGCCGGATGATTGGGGGTGGTTAAGGATGTGGAATTTCCAATTGATTTTTAGCTCAGCGCATAATAGTGTGTGTGACTTTTGAAAGTGAAGGGAGTACCTTTATCGGAATCTAGTCCTACGGGTACCCGTATCGGGGTGGGATAATTTCTTGTGTTCAGTTTTTGCCACCACTGTTTTGGGCGTCTTCCTTAGCACACAGGAAACGCTTCTACCCACTTCGAAAATTTGGTCCACCAGTACTAAAAAGATACTTGTATGGGCCTAATTTTGGCACATGCGTGAAATCGACTTGCCACTCCTGAAAAGGAGTGTCTGGAGTAGGGATGTGTTGGTGTATGGCACCGGGCTTTGAAACATTGTTTTGGGCACAGGTGAGGACACCTATCGAGGATAGCGTGTGTATCTTGTGCAGATTCCTGAATGCAGAAGAACAATCCAGCCATAAGGTCCTGCGCTACCCCTCTTCGTCCGCGATGAGTAGGGCCAGAAAACTCGCGGACGAGAAAAGGGAGTACACGAACGAGGGAGACAGATTCGGCCTTTGGCGTCAACCTTGACGCCATTCACGACGCTGGCAGCCAGTGTCCTGCAGAACTCACAATCGGAGGGGCGAGGCGGAAGCCTGTAAATGTAAACTAGGTAAATCAACATCTGGTATGACGGCACTTACCATGTGGCCTGCGGGAAACCAAACAGGTGTTCAGGAAAGGAGACGGGCTACCAGATGAAGCAGCCCTGCTTAGCCTATGCGGTCAGCAAGGGAAATTACCACGGGCCTCGTCCGTTTTGTTCATAAGAATGAGCCTTAGTTTTGACAATGGCTAAAGATCTCGGCAGAACAGACAAACAGGAAAGCAAAAATCAGATCCTGTACAAGGGTTTGACGCGAAAATGGGCTTACCATCGGCACCCACGAAGCCTCTAGACTCCCCAAATGCGACCCATGTCCATGGGCTACACCAAAGGGCGTAACGAGAGTCAGTGTAGATAGTCACGTTCATGGTCCTGTGAGATCACACACGCACGGGTTAATGCATACATTTCAGCAGCCTGAGCGGAAGAGAAGGGGCAAGGAGAAAGCCTCTATAACAACATCAGGGTAAACGACAAGCAGAATAACCCACACCAGGAAAATACCATTTGCAGTTTAGAACAGGAACCATTCAACAAAGAGAAACATCTCCTGGTTGGGAGAGGGAGAGAGAAGGGACAGATCAGCTCTGATGCTAGTTTCGTGCACAATGGAAGACCATGCAATCGTGATCAGTGTCATCAGTAAATTGGTTCACAGTCATCCTGCGCGTTTATAAGGCGCTGGCAGGGCATGCGCAAGCGTGTCATGTGAGGACGTCGATTTTATAGTCAAGTTTTCGGTGGCCAGTAAGATGGCCTCATAACCTGAAGCGGCGCTGAGCGGACAGGTGTTGTGTACTTAAATGACGTTAAAAATGTGCGTTACCTGGTGGGAAGTGTGAAGTATCAAAGGGTGCGACAGGACAATTTTCTGAGCATCCATCACCATCAACGCACAGGCAGCGGACAGCACGCAGACATGAGGGCAAACCTTTGTGCCACGGTGTCTAAAGGTTTTAGAGAGATACGCACATGGGCGTAGACCCACCTCCGTGCTGCTGTGCCACGGACAGCGGCCGCAGAGCCTTGTTTGCTGTGTGACCACAAGTGAAAAGGCAGGTCATAGTTGGGCAGGCCTAGTGCAGGAGCAACACACAGAGCCCGCTTTAGTGCAGAAAAGGCATAGTGTTCATGTCATGAGTCCAGACCAGAGCTTCTGTCAAAAGGATCATTGTGGCGAATGGCGGAGCGCAGGCATTTGTCATAGTAGGAGCAGTCAGGTATCCATTGCCTACAATAGTTTATCAGTCCCAGGAAAGCCATCAACGCATGCTTTGTCGCAGGGCGTTCAGTGTTGACAATGACATGTATTCGGTCCCCTGTGTCAGACGGCGACAACACCTGGGAGAGTTCATGTCCCAGATTTTATACTGAACGGAGGGAAGGCAGCATTGGAGCTTGGAACGAGATACCTTGAAACCCTTTTCAGCCAGTCTCTGCAAACAGAATAATAGTGGGCTTCTCTGTGCAGGTGGGCTCATCAACAGCAGAGACGAGAAGGTCGTCAGCGTTTACTGCAACACAACAGAGCTAGGGGGAATGGTTAGGTCCTGTAACGCATCTCGGACAGCAGCGGCAAACACTGCAGGTGAATCAATGTACCCCTGAGGGAGTCCTTGTCCATGTGTACTGTCGGGCCCCTGTGCGTGAAGGCGAACAGAGGCTGTGGTCTTGCTTTCCAACAGGAATGCTGCGGAAAAAGGCAGAACATAAGTCAATCACAGAGAAACAACAATGATTGTTGAGGGACCGAAGCCGATTTATAGAAGGCACACTCTGCACTATTGGAGCAACTGGAATAACCAATTGAGTTAATTTTTTCTGAGGATCTTGTGTGAAACGCCATGAGCCATCGGGCTTCGGGACAGGATTAACTGGTGTGTGTGTATGGACTTGTGCACGGAACCACCACGCCTTGCTGTATAAGGGAAGAGAGAACACAGTCAATACCGGCAGCTTTAGCTGGTGTCAAGGGGTATTGTCTAATGTATACAGGATCAGTATGTTTTATAGTGGCCTCATAGGGGGCGCAGGGAAAACAAACCCCACATCGTTTCTATGATCAGCCCACAGAGTAAGCGGTAACTGTTGTAGAAAAACAGGAAGAGTGTTAGAAACGGACAAATACACTTCCTCAATAATCTCTTCGGGATAGATGACAGAGAGAGAGAGCAGCAGTAAAGGAGGGGTGACATACATCAGGCACACACAAAGTCAGTCGTGAAACCACTGATGAAAGTCAGAGATAAATTTAGACTACTAAATTTCAAGATCCCTTCCCAATAAAGAAAAAGGGCAATCGGGCATATACACAAAAGAATGCATCAGGTACAAAGAAGGGTCATCAAAGACAAGGTTACAGGCAATGGGGGCGGTTTATAAAATAAGAGTCAAAAAGGAATCCCGTCAATTCCCACAGAGCTAACCGACCGTGAACGTGAAGAAAGAGCACCCCCGTAAGAATTGTCCCAAAGAGGACAATGGTTAGCACCAGTGTCCAACAGGAACGGATATTCAGTTTCTCCCACAGACAACATGATAATAGGCAGTCCTCTTGTTAGCTGGGGAAGTGAACGAGAGGTTCAACATACTAATGGTCGGGGGCTCCTTACTCTGTAGGCACCCCTAGTAACCCTGATAGGGTCTCTCAGGGCCCGGTGGAGCGGGGCCCCAGTGTTGTGTCTGGTTCTGCCATTGTTTGCGGAGGCGGCGGAAATTGTTGTTGTCCACCGGGCTGACAGCCCTCAGTAACGGCCTGAGGCCTCATCTCTCTGTCTCTTTCTACACTCACGTATCCAATGACCCTCCTTACCACAATAATGACATTTCCCTGTAAGTAACCTGGATCAAAGGTACCCTCCCTAGGGTAAGGGCGAAATTGTGGACTGCCCTCAGTCCACCAGCCAAATTCTCCAGCCCATGGGCTGACATAAAAACCCATCCACAACGAAACATCCAATCCGAGGGGGTTTTTTCCCCGGGGAATCAGGCTTAGGGTAAGAACCACCCATACTTACACCTCAGTATATTATACACAATCAACAATCAACAATCAACACGGAAGGACCGGCACAGGTATTGATACGTCGTCCCCTAGTGTCTAAAACTAGTACTGAGTATCAGGTATATAATCCCCGAAGGATCTACAAATCATCGAGTGATACCGCCAGGCCAGGTAGTTCAAACAAATCATGTCTTACCTGACCAGAAGTATTCACGTCGGGGTCACCAAGAAACTGTTAGATAGTTTATGCGAGCCTCGTCTATCTGACTTCTCCTGTGTCGGTCCAGTCCGTTCTGCGCAGGGGGGTCCAAGAAGAAACCGGCACAAAGCTTTGAGCAGCAGAGGGTTTATTCAAGGATCTCAAAATAACATACACATACAGCTGTACTTATACTCTTGTAAGGCGAGCTTGCGTGAGAAGAGAAGAAGGGGAAGTTGGAGGATGGGGGTACACATGTTCATTGGGAAAAAGGAGAAGTTACAAAGTTTTCAGGTCAGGGTGACCCTAGTCACAGAACCAAAACATGTTCCAAAGAGCAAAGAGTTGCGGAATAGTTCGTTATGCTAAGCCTTGCAGTTTTCAGAGCAGGGACAGAACATTCTGTACAAAATAACAACGCTTGCAACAGAGCCATATAATTATCGTGAATTGTTAATACTGATTATATCTTTCAATTGCAAACTTATTTTGTTTTAGAGTGACTGTTGTCTATTGTTAAACTATTAAAGTTTGTTTTCTTAATACCCTGTTAAGAGCTATAAAGGAAAACCACCTTCATAGTGAACCAGAAGGAGCATCAATTAATGCACACTTTGTTAACTCTGCTATAGAACTGTAATTCGGCCGTAAATTTATAAAATTCTGTGATAATACAGGTTTGAAAAAAAAAAAAAAATTACCTCATCCATGTATTTTGACATTTTTCTGAAAAAAAAAATGTAACCAAAATACTGACCTCTTTTTTTTTTTTTTTGTATTTTCAGCACTTTATCGACTTCTTTGTTAAATTATATAGCTCAGTTTCTGCCATTACTAGAATTACAATTAATACAAAATACTAAATGCTACCGCTTTGTATGGCAGTCACTGGACAGAAATGCTGTGAAAATGTAATTGTCTTGACTGTCTGCACACATCCTGAAATTAAATTTAAATGCAACAAATTAAGTAACGCAAACTTATGAAAAGATAAACAAAACTGAAATTGTCTTCATAGAAGGCACACAGTTAAATTGGGAAACATGCTAAATGTATTTCAAAAAGATTCCATGACACAAAAAATAAAAATAAATTGTTTTTATAGATGGCACATGCAGTATTTTAGTTAAATGTATTTTAAAAATATTTTATAACAAAAAATAAACATCAGATGAAAAATAGATTTAAACAAATCTAAAACAAACGATTAATTATCCAGACACCAAGTAATGCTCTGACCCTGTTTTCTCAACAATAGCATCTCTAAAGTATGCTATTTGTAGTAAAGACATCAGCTTTCATGGTGTATTATTCTTCCACTATATTAAGTAACATTTCTCATAAATGTTACAGACTCAGCATAGACCACATTCCCAACTTTGGTTACTTGCACGCCCAAACCCATCATGGCTCATTTTTGTACACGTAGTGTGGTACCACCGTTGGCATACGTCACATTGGATTTGTAAGATTCTTGAGTGCCAATTTTATGTAAAGAGGCATCAAACAGAAGTAATCACTATTACTCATACATGCAACTCCAAGCCAGGTTAACACATGTCAAGTCAAGTCAAGTCAGATCTATTTATATAGTGCTTTTTACAATGGAGCATTGTCTCAAAGCAACTTTACAAGTTTAGATTATCTCCTAATAACTACGTCCAATCCCAAATTGAGCAAGCCTAGGGCGACAGTGGCAAGGAAAAACTCCCTAAGTTATAGGAAGAAACCTTAGGAGGACCAAGACTCAAAAAGGGACCCAACCTCCTTGGGCGGCGTAGATGATAAATCTAGAGCGGGAACTAAAGTCATGGAGTCAAAGTTTGAATAAAATGTGAATTATGCACATTGACATTAAGTGGTCCGGGTTATGATGGGGCTAGAGCTGATGACGGAAGCAGCTTGAGTGGAGCTACAAGCAGATGAACATCATGTGTGGGGCTGGAACTGCCGGAACACAGCTCGGAAAGAAAACAGAAAATGTATTTAGTTATTGATTAAGAGCACAGTGTCTATTAACAATCACTGATGCCATGTCAAATCACTGATGCCATGTGTAGCATGAAGGACTCTCCGGCAGCATTAGCTATAGCAGCATAGCTAAAGAGAAAGAGGAGAAACTGGTAGGAAAACACAGCCAAGAGGGATACATGAGACATTGGCCAACCCCACGGGGAGGCCAGAAGACAGCAACCCAACGTCTCTGATCACCAGTAAGACTCTTTGACTATGAAACCCCCAGCTTTGCCCTTATTCTAAGGCCAAGGATGCATGAGTCAAGATCACGAGGACCGGACGCCCAGTTCAGCCAGACTGTCAACTCGGACACTCCCGGCTAGCGGACATTGGCAGGCAGGCCAGACATGACTCCAGACTCCGGCCCCAGTGACCCAAGCCATGCATCCTGGTCTAAATCTAGTCAAAAAGCCTGTGTAAAATAGGTATGTCTTTAGCCTAGACTTAAAACTTTGGAGTGTGTCTGAATCTCGAACGAAAGTGGGAAGTTTATTCCATAGTTGGGGGGCCATGTATGAGAAAGCCTTTCCCCCGGCTGTGACTTTTTTAATTCTAGGAACTAAAAGAAGTCCTGCACTCTGAGAATTCATAGAATTCATATCTATTCGTAGATACTGAAGAGGTACATTTACACACTGTTATGTCATTTTATAAAATATGTTTGTGTTATAAAAAAGTGTTTGTGTTAAACTTACCCACTGGATTTGATGTTCTTTGTGTACTTACGGTGTTGCCGTCCCACAGAATGAGCACAGGTCCTTCAATGGTACTAGCATATTAAAAGAAAAAGATTATACATATAAAACAGAGTTTTAAAAATCATCACCTTGTGCAAAATTATTTATTTGCTCAGCTGATTAAGGAGAAAACATCCTGTTAATGGAAAATCTGTGTACTACTGTCTGAATAGCATGCAGAATAATGTATGGAATTTTATGGAAGTTACAAAAATTATTATTATCATTATTATTATTATTATTATTATTATTATTATTATTATTATTATTATTATTATGTTAACAGAAGAAATTGTTAATGTGAATCTGAGTCTATGACATTTTGGATAGACTTTTATAACATACCTGTTGATTTGAATGGAAATCTGGCCATTTGGACTCTGAGTTGTGCTATTCCAGATTTTTTCAATGGAATTTTCATGAATTTGGGAATTTCAGGAAACTGAGAAACACCTCTGTATTAAGGAAAAAAAGATTTAATTTATGTCACATTAACCACTCGCATTTCATCTAAAAATGTCTACGTTTTTGTTCATTGCTCAATTATGTTAATGCATATGTTATTATGAAAGTCTTTGCATGTGCTTGCACAATAGGATCACAATATAATAATGTTTAATTTATTAAGGACGCTTAACAACAAACACAACATCTGTTGTTCACAATAGACACTCAGCAAAGTTCAATAGACAACAACAGTTCAAAACAAGCAGACACAACATTAGTAGAAGACGAAGATGTAAGTTTTTAGAAGTGATTTAAATTGTAGAAGGGTAGAAGCAGACCGAACAGATGCCGGAAGAGAGTTACAAAGGGTGGGAGCTGCCACAACAAAGGATCTCCGACCCACGGAGGAAAGCCTGGCCCTAGGGACAGAGAGAAGGTTGGAATCAGTGGAACGCAGCGACCGGGTAGGAGTGTAGTGATGAACTATTTTGCAGAGATACAGTGGAGCAAGACCAAGCAGGATTTAAACGTCAGTATTAGAATTTTGTAATGAATGCGTTTGTGAACCGGGAGCCAGTGCAGTTGGGATAAAACAGTAGTGATGTGATCAGATTTTTTAGTTTGTGTAAGAATCCTGGCGGTGGAGTTCTGGATGTATTGCAGAAATTCGAATTGATTTAGAGGAAAGACCATAAAGAAGAGAATTGCAGTAATAAAGCGAGAGGAAACAAAAGCATGCACCAGGATCTCTGCAGCAGTGGGAGAAAGGAAAGTTCGCACCCGGGCAATGTTACGGAGATGGAAGAAAGCAGACTTAGAAATAGATTTAATGTGGTGAATAAAAGACAGAGTTCAGTAAAAAAAGAACAGCAAGAATACGAACAGTAGAGGACAATTGAACAGACACACCCGCAATGGTTATGGAGGAGGCAGAAATGGAGGAAAGCACAGATTTGGTGCCAACAAACAAAAGTCAGTCTTCTGAGAATTGAGCTTGAAGTTGGCACAAAGCGAGGAATTCACGTAAGAGATGTAGTCAGTGAGAGAAAAAGAAACTGATGATCATTTAAAATGAAGATAAAGTTGAGTGTCATCAGCATAACAGTGACAGGCCGTATTTATGTATAATGGAGCATAAATTGTAAATTGTAAATAAATTGGAACCAAAAACAAAGCCCTGTGGGACACGAATGAAAAAGTGCCTGTTAGTCAGATATGATTTAAACCAGGTTAATACTGTGTCTGAAAGTCCAATATCCGAGAGGCGTGAAACTAAAATATTGTAATCAACAGTATCAAAATCAGACGCAAGATCAAGAAGAACCAAAACGGACGCAAGACCTTGAACAAGAGAGCAAGTCATTAAGGACATAAAGGAGTGCAGTTTAAGTGCTATGCTGAGGACGAAAACCAGATTAAAAAATTTGGAAAATGCTGTTAGTGTTGAGAAACTCAAGTAGCAGAGAGGCCACGACCCACACCAGAATCTTAGAAGTAAAAGGAAGGTTTCGAAATGGGGCAAAAATGATTGAGAACAGTGGAATCTGAATCAGGTTTCTTAAGGACAGGAGTGATAGCAGCAGTTTAAGGCAAGTGGTACAATGCCTAAGGACAGTGAGATATTCACCATCTGACAAATAGAAGGAGATAGGACCAGAGCACACTTCTTGAGAAGAGCAGTAGGAGCAGGATCGAGTGAGGAAGTAGATGGTTTCCAGCCAGAAATAACTTTGGAGATGTAATTTTTATCAACCAGGGAGAAAGAGGAAAACCTAGTGGTAAATTAAGGAACAACGAAATCAGAAGAGGAAAGTGAAGTGCAGTTAGTAGGCGAAGTAAGGTCATGAGAGCTGGAGGAAGCCTTATCTGCAAAATAGTGAAGAAAAGAGTTACAGAGATCAGTGGAAGCAGAGACCTGACAAGTTTATTAACAACAGAAAAAAAGTTGACGAGGGTTAACACCAGAGGACTGGATGCTAGAATATGCAGAGTGAGCAGTGTTTAGTGCTGCTTTATACTTTACAAGATGTTCGTTGTAGGCTAACTGGTGAACTTGTAGCCCAGATTTTTTATATAGTCACTCAAGGCGGCTTCCTGCAGTTTTTGAAGTCCGAAGCTCAGAAGTAAACCGGGGAGACATATGAGTGGAAGGAACAGAGATGGTACGAACTGGGGCAAATTATTATAGGAAGTGACAAGATTGTTGAGGGAGAGAGAAGCTCGGAGAGACCGATCAAGGAAGATCCTAAGGAAGAGGAGAACTGCTGAATGTCAATTGGAGAGTTTAACAGTCGGAAGAGAAAGAGAGGCAGTGATGAGCTTGTGGTCTGAAACCGGTAGAGAGAACCCTGAAACATTACTGATGAGCAGAACAAATTTTGTGATGAGTGGGAAATGAAACGTCTTGCTTGAGTAAAGAAAGAAAATCATTGATAGCGGCAGAGGGAACATCAAGGTGAATATTAAAGTCACCAAGAACAATCAGTGATGCAAAAGTTTAAGTCATAGTGGATAGGAAATCAGCAAACTCAGACAAAAAAATCAGGGATAAGAGTCTCTGGAGGATGATAGACCAGTAGCAGACCAGTTAGTCTAGACGATGAATGCAACCTTAGTGCCAAGAACTCAAAAGTGGGCACATCAGAGTTTATGTTGAGATATTCTTACATTGCTGTTAGATATAACAGCCAAACCACGCCAGCAAGCCTTGGGGGACAAATGTAACTAAAACCAATAGGAGTAGCCACATCTAGGTGATTAAAAATCACCGGGAATCTGCCAGGTTTCAGTCAAACAGAATATCAACACTATGGTCAGATATTAGGTCACTGATCAGAACAGCGTTGTCCGATTAACGATCTGCAGTTTAATAGAGCCAGGGTAGAAGCTACAGCCGGTGGAGACCCACATTTAGGAGCATTAGTAGACTGTGGGAGCCAATACTCTACTCCGAGTCAGCTTAGAAGTACGCCTAGGCCACTGTGAAGCCGACACAATAGTGGGACTGAAGAGAGTAAATGGTGTGTTAGCTGAGGTGGTGGACTTTTTCAGGCCACGATGGAGGTAGTGATGGCGCCTGATACTCAACTCTGAGCACAGTGGATATAGCAGGATCTAGCCAGTGGTATGAATGAAGTCTATGAAGCGCAGCGGAGGAGTAAGAGTGGTCTCTGTATATGCAGGGAGATCAAAGCAGCCATTTATATTGGCCATATGACCCCGTGGACAGAAATAAATGTGAGCTGTCCAAAAAAAGAATCCATGTGAAAAAGACAGAGACCCAGAGCTCCACATAGCAGTGTGGTAAGCCACCGAAAGGTAAAAGCCAGTTCGCAAGGCGAAAAGCCACAACAGATAGCAGCCCAAGTTGGGTATACCACGTTGGCCGACACCGTAGCACGCACACAAACTGATAACCAGCAACTGTAGTAACAGGTACAGTGTTGCTAGCAAACAGCAGAATGGAGGAGGGTAACTCACTCGTTAGTCTGACGCCAGCGGGCACAGTAAAGAAAGCTCGACACAAACCCAGAGAAGCATGCTAGTTACGTGACGCAATGCAACACTGGCCACCCATGGCAGCCAAAAAAGGTAAAATGCAGTATTCCACAGGTCCAAGGTCAGATAAAAGCACAAAAATTAATCACAGAGAAGGAAAATTATCCGCTAACGAGAGTGGCAGTCGACAAACTCGGCGCGCAAAGTTCCCTGGAACCGGAAGTCACCATCAAGTAAACTATGTTGATGCTACCACAGTTGATTTATTAACACCAACCTGCTTCACTCTTCCCAGCCAGGTGCAGGTCTACAATTTTCGTCCTGGTGTCCTTCAACAGCTCTTTGGTCTTGAGTTTGGAGTCTGACCCTTTGAGTCTGTGGCCAGGTGTCTTTTATACTCAAGCAGGTGGCATTAATACAGGTAACGAGTGGATGACAGAAGAGCTTCTTCAAGAAGAAGTTACAGGTCTGTGAGAGCCAGAAATCTTGCTTGTTTGTGGGTGACCAAATACTTATTTTCCACTATGATTTACAATTAAATTATTAAAAAATCCTACAATGTGATTTCCTGGATTTCTTTTTCTCATTTTGTCTCTCATAGTTGAAGTGTACCTGTGATGAAAATTACAGACCTCTCTCATCTTTCTAAGTAGGAGAACACGGACAATCAGTGGCTGACTAAATTTTTTTGCCCCACTGTAATTTTAGATTGTAAAAAATGACAACAAATAACAGAAAATACAAATTAAAAATAAGATAAAAGTTCCCTCAGTGAATAAACCAACAATGTATCCATACACATCTCTTTCAGGATTTCACAACTATTTGTGTTTATTTGCATAATACAAATAGTTAAACTATATTTACTGGGTTTAACATATTTGGAAAAAACATGGCTAGGCCATCATTTTTTCCAAATATGTTAGGTTTAGTAAATAAATGTAAAAGTGTGTTCTTCGTAGAGGATATGTTTGTTATTTTTACTTAGATAATCAAATGAGCAATTTAACTAGGGACACCAAACTTTGCGCACAAGTGTAGATGCACACAATTATTTAGTTAAACATGTTCAAATAGTTTTCACCATCATCCTGTTTAAGCTGTTATGTTTTACTACCAATTTGCTATATTGGCATTGTTGCCCCATCCACCTATAATTTAATAATTAACCAATTCAGTAATTAACACAGTACAAATGTATTACTTCATTACATAAACTCCACTACTGGCTCCATCCGTCTGCTTTGTATGATCAATTGTCCACTTGATATGGACCTGGTCTTCTTTAGCATACCTCAAGTTCTAGGAAGAAACCTTGGGAGGACCAAGACTCAAAAAGGGACCCAACCTCCTTGGGAGGCGTAGATGATAAATCTAAGAGCGAACTAAAGTCATGGAGTCAAAGTTCGAATAGAATGTGAAGTATGCACATCGACATTAAGTGGCCCAGGTATGATGATAAATCTAAGAGCGAAACTACAGTCATGGAGTCAAAGTTCGAATAAAATGTGAAGTATTCAAAACAGTGCAAATACAACAATAAATACAAAAAATCCTATAATAAATAACCACAAAATATAATCCTAAGTATCACTAATCTAAACAAGTAATTAGAAGACAGGACTAAGACAAGTGTTAGTACATGTTGGTGAATAGATGGTACAATGGTTTGTGAGGTAGTGACGTGTACCTTAGCAGTGTAAAATTTGCAATGCAAATCAATCAATCAATCTTCGTTTATCGTCCGTTTTCCCGGTTCCGGGGTAGGACGTTGCTTCGTTGTCGCCAGTTTTCGACGCCAGATTAGGCGGTCAGCTGTGTCCAGTTCATTGAGGTTCAAAGCTTTCAGGTCTTGTTGAATCGTTTGCATCCAGGTTTTTTTCGGGCGACCTTTTCGACGGGTGCCAGGTACTTCAAGGTCTGCGATAGAAAGTATAGCACTGTTTTCACTTCGTTTAACATGACCAAACCATCGCATGCGTCCTTTATCGCACATAAGCCGGCTCGGCGCAGGATTTCGGTCGATTGGATGTGGTCTTTCAGACTAATACGTTGCATCCATCGGAGCATTTTCATGTCAGTTTGGTGAAGTTGCTGTTCGAGTTTTGTTGTCATTGGCCATGTTTCTGCACCGTACAACAGCATGGGACGTATCACTGAGCCATATAGTCTTGAACGTAGGAGTAGTGGGATGTCGCGCCGCATCAGTATAGAAGCGAGGAGACGCCATTTATTCCACGCCGCACATATGCGTGCCCGAACGGCAGCTCCGGCTGTTCCAGTACAGTCTAATACATCGCCTAAGTATTGAAACAATGTGACCGTTTCAACGTCAATGGCTTTAATTGTAATGTTGCGTCGTACTTGTTGTCGTGGGTTGATGCAAGTAGGACAAATAAAATTGGTCGCTTTTGACAATGGACCAGTTGTTTTTGAGCAACGTTTGTGACACCACTGTTGGCACTGTTGACACATGATTGAATTGCTGCCCACACCAGCTTTGCAAACTGAGCACGGCCAACGGCCAGTGGCTGTGGGTTCGATGGGTTCGCCAGTGTTCATCACTTTTGTTTTGCCAATGTTGACTTTGAATCCATGATCGGCTAGCCGAGTGTTCCATTTTTCAAACATTCGTACTGCGCCCTGTTCTGATGTGGCCGTTAGAACAATATCGTCTGCATACATAAGATTCCAGATGTCGCCTGTGCGTATCGACTTCGTGATTTCCTCCATCACTGTGATGAATAACAGAGGGCTGAGTATTGAGCCTTGATGAACGCCAACGCCGATGTGAAACGCATCTGTGTTCCCAGCCGTTGTGTTGATGAGTGTCCACGCATTCATGTACATTGCCATGACTAGTCGAACAAGATATTCGGGAACGTTTTGTCGACGTAGACTCCAGCTGATTGCTTCACGGGGTACTCGATCGAATGCTTTTTCAAGATCCACAAAAACGTGTGATAATCGTTGATGTTTTGCTAAGTATTTCTCTTGTAGTTGCCGGATGATGTAAATTGCATCGATGGTGGATTTCCCAGCCATAAAACCAAACTGATATTTACCGATTGCGATGCATGATGTTAACCCTCTCTCGATGATCTTCTCAACAATTTTCAGGCAGTGTTCTAACAGACGTATACCCCGATATGATGAACAGTTCAAGGGATCGCCTTTGCCTTTGTACACCGGTACTGTCGTACTTAAGTTCCATTCAGTTGGCATTGAACAATTCTTCCAGATCTCGCGACAAATTTGTAATAGTGCTTGGATACCCGCATTGCCGGATGCTTTGATGATATCGCTCGTGAGCCCAGACGGTCCAGCCGCTTTGCCATCTTTCATAGCTTTCAAAGCTTCTGTGAGCTCATTCTCTCTGATGTCTTGAATCGGACCTTCGACGGGTGTAGCATCAAAATTGACGTTGATTGGATTCGTTTCATTCAGCAGGCACTTAAAATATTCTTTCCACTGCAATTTGATTTCGTTTTGTCCTAGTAGTATATCACCATTGTCATTTTTGATACACGAGGCACCAACGATGTCCTTTTTTGCCCGCTTTGCTTGTTTCGCGATCCGATACAAAGATTTAATTTGTTCACCTTTGCTTTTAGCGAGCCACTCTTCGCATTGATTTGTCCGAGCGAGTGCGACTTGACGTTTCGCATCGTTGTTCTTCTCACGATAGATTTTTCGGTCCTCGTCAGACTTTGATTTTTGCCATCGTTTGAATGCGGTTTTCTTTTTGGCTATCGCATTTTGTACGCTTTCATTCCACCACCAAGTTTCTCGTTCGTGTTGACGCTTCGTACCAGTTTTCCCGCATACTGTTGTTGCAGCGTTTATCAAAGCAGTTTTGTATGATTTCCAATCTATACTGGTTTGCACTTGGTGGTTTAGCTGTGTGGCAACAAGATGTTGAAATTTTTCGCGATGTACGATGTTTTTCAGCTTCCATGTTTTGATTTTCCGAGGCAGTTGTTTAGCCATATGCCGTGACGGTTCAGTAACCATGTCCGCCACAAGGAGTCGGTGTTGAGGAATGCATGATTCGCCAGGTATAACTTTGACATCTTTGAATAGCCGTCGGTGTTGTTGCTTAACAGCGAAGAAGTCAATTTGCGTGGCTGACAGTCCACTTTTGTATGTAATGAGATGTGATGTTCTGGTCCCTTTCTGAAGTAGGTGTTCAACAAGCAAAACTCGTGACTCTCAGCGAACTCAAGAATGCGGTTGCCATCCTCAATCCATTTTCCGTATCCAAAACCACCATGCACATTGTTGAACCCATTCGTTTTCTCTCCGACGTGGCCGTTGAGGTCGCCTCCAATCAACATTGTTTCGGATGCTGGTATTGTTATGATGGCGTCAGAGAACACGGTCCAGAAGTTGTTTTTCACTTCCTCGGATTCGCCCGTCTGTGGTGCGTAAGCAGAGAAGATGGTCATTGTCTGCTTTTCTATGCGAAGCTTAATCCACATTAGGCGGGAATTGACTCGTGCGACTTCCAGCACTTCTTGAGCCAACAGTTCTTTAATGAAGATTCCAACACCATTTTGAGCCGTATTTTGACCATTCCAGAATAATTTGAGTTTCTCTTTGTCCGAGTTGAAGTGACGGACGCCATTTGATTTCCATCGGGTTTCTTGGATGCAGCAGATGTCGATCTTTCGTCGCTCGAGCATTTCGGCGATTTCCATGCTGCGGCCAGTGAGTGATCCAACATTGAGTGTTCCTAGTCTGATTACCGTAGAGAGCCCAGTCCGAATTTTTCTGCAACAGCCCTCCATTGTTGCATACTTCCCAGAGATTCTTAGCACCCCTTGGCCACTTAAGGCCTGCTGGGGACTAGGGGCCATTGTGTTGATTTGTGACGACATTGAATAATGTTGGGGCAGAGTTTTTCATCCGGATGCCCTTCCTGACGACAACCATCAGTTGTAAGCGGTGGGGCCCTAGCCTTTTGCTCAAAAGCACGCAAGGCAGCGTTTAGCAATTTGCCGGTTTTATGGCGCCGACATTCCGCCCGATAACACCGTCATAGGACATTTGTGACATTTTGTAGGTAGTAAGGTTGCTGGCCCTACTCCCATCACGTCCTGATAGCGTTACCGCCAGGCTGTCCGCGGGCGTTTATTGGTTATTCACGCCTAACCTTCATATCTGAAGGCCATTCCCCAATCCGCAACCTGGGGACGCGTCACATAGCGGATGGTCGCCGCCGAGTGCCGAGACAAATAAGGTGCCTAAAAAGTAAATAAGGCGCAAAAAGACAAGTGAGAGTGCAGAAATGCATGTTACACAGTCAATACAGTTTTATAATGTGTGACGGCAGAAAATTCCAGAGGAAATTGTTATTTTACAGAATTGAGGAGTCTAATTGCTTGAGGAATAAACCTGTTACACAGTCTGCTTGTGTTAGTCCGGATGCTGCGGTATCGTCTCCCAGACGGGAGCAGAGTAAAAAGTCCATGTGATGGATGGGTTGGATCATCCACAATGCTGAGAGCTTTGCGGATGCAGCGGGTGTTAAAAATGTCCGTGAGAGATGGAAGAGCGACCCCGATGATCTTTTCAGCTGTCCTCACTACTCGCTGGAGAGTCCTGCGGTCTGACGCAGTACAATTTCTGAACCAGACATTATGCAGCCGCTCAGGATGCTCTCGATTGTTCCTCTGTAGAACGGGGTGAGAATGGGGGGTGGCAAATGAGCTTTCCTCAGTCTTCTCAAAAAGTAGAGACGCTGCTGGGCTTTCTTGGTGATGGAACTGGTGTTGAGGGTCCAGGTGAGATTCTCCTCCAGATGAACACCGAGAAATTTGGTGCTCTTGACGATCTCAACAGATGAGCCGTCGATGTGCAGTGGGGAGTGGTCCCTTAGTGACTTTCTAAAGTCAATGACCATCTCTTTGGTTTTATCCACGTTCAGAACAGGTTGTTGACTTGACACCAGTCCGTTAGATGTTGTACCTCTCTCTCTGTTACGCTGACTCATCGTTGTTGCTGATGAGTCACCACCACAGTTGTGTCATCTGCAAACTTAACAATGGAATTCGAGCTGTGCATTGCTGTAACAGTCGTGCGTAAGCAGAGTAAACAGCAGTGGACTGAGCACACAGCCTTGGGGAGCGCCGGTGCTCAGTGTGGTGGTGCTGGAGGTGTTCTTACGAATCCGGACGGACTGAGGTCTCTCAGTCAAGAAGTCCAGGATCCAGTTTGCAGAGAAGGTGTTCAGGCCCAGCGTTGCTCAGCTTTCCAATTAGATGCTGAGGAATAATGGTGTTGAATGCTGAACTAAAGTCTATGAACAGCATCCTGACGTAAGTGTTCTTTTCTGTCCAGGTGTGTAGAAGCCAGGTGAAGTGCAGTGGATATGGCGTTGTCCGTTGAGCGGTTAGGATGGTACGCAAAACTGCAGTGGGTCCATGGTTGGGAGGCAGTAAGGTCTTAAATATGCCTCATGACTAGTTTCTCGAAGCACTTTCATGATGATAGGCGTGAGTGCTACGGGACGATAGTCATTGAAGCATGACACAGATTACTTCTTTGGCACGGGTACGATGGTAGTCGTCTTGAGGCACGTTGGAACGATGGCGCTGCTCAGGGAGATGTTGAAGATGTCAGTGAATACATCTGCCAGCTGGTCTGCACATCCTTTGAGCACTCTGCCAGGAATGTTGTCTGGTCCAGAAGCTTTCCGTGGGTTGACTCTGTGTAGAGTTCTCCTCACGTCCGCAGTGGTAAGACGAAGCACCTGGTCGTCACAAGGTGGGATCATCTTCCTCGCCAACATGTTGTTCTGTGCCTCGAACCGAGCGTAGAAGTCGTTCAGCGCATCTGGAAGGGAGTCATCACTGTCACAGGTGGGTGGAGTCGTCCTGTAGTTGGTGATGGCCTGGATGCCCTGCCACAAGGGCCAATAATTGTTTAATACAATTATTAACGCTTGTCTCTTAGAACAACAGCTGATAGTTTCTTGGTGTTGTAAATCCAGGGCTGTCTTTCTGGCGCCAGGCTGAGAAAAGTCGTAAACGTGACCAGCAAAAGAGAGCACGTATTTCCTTTAGGGAGGTTAAGGCCGATTTCTCTTGGAGGAAGGTGAATCTGGGGTGACTTGTCAGAAATCCTGTTAAGGCTACACATTGGGTTATTTTTTGATGACAAGATGCACAGGTTATCTGGGCTTGGCCATGCCCTAAGTTTTTTCTGTTGTTTTGAGAAAAAGGTTGTTTACCTGGCCCGTTAAGCCAGAGTCTTGTCCAGATGTTGGACCTTTACTTGGTGGGGGTAAGATCCTGTTCAAAGGGGCCATTGCATTCCAAGATGTCACAAGGTTTTATGGCTTGACAAAAGGGTTAAACAGAGGGTGTAGAGAGTTGGGAAAGTTTAATCCAGCTATTAACGCTACAGATGGGACGATCAGAACTGATGATTGATAGATATTAGCACACTTTGGGCCCCTTAATACCAAATAAGAAAAATTTAAACATCACTACCTACCTGAGTATTGTTGCTGACCATGTCCATCCCTTTATGACCACATTGTAGCATCTTCTACATGTCATGTCTCAAAGCTCAAATCATCACAAACTGGTTCCTTGAGCATGACAGTGAGTTCACTGTACTCAGATAGCCTCCATAGTCACCAGCTCCAAATCCAGAAGAGCACCTCTGGGATGTGATGGAATGGGGAGATTCGTATTATGGATGTTCATCTGATAAATCTACAGCAACTGTGTGACGATATCATGCTGGCATGGACTGAAATCTGAGTACTTGCAAGGTGTACCTAATGAAGTGGCCGGTGAGTATATATGTATTCTGTTTTACTGAAAGTTTATTTTTCATCTTGTTGTGTTTTAAATACAAACAGGTGGTATGATGGCTCGGTGGGTAGCGCTGTCACCTCAAAGCAAGAAGGTCCATGGTTTGCTCCCAAGGTGGAGTGGCTTGGGTTACCTGAAGTTTGCATGTCCTCCCAGTGTCTGCGTGGGTATATAAACACACACACACACACACACACACACACACACACATGGACAAAATTGTGGGTAGCCCTCAGTTAAGAAAACTCACAATGGTAACAGAAATAACTTTAATCTGACAAAAGTAATAAGAAATACAAAGTCTATGAAAATGAACAGATGAAAGTCAGACATTACATTTCAACCATGCTTCAACAGAATTATTTAAAAAAATAAACTCAAGAAACAGGCCTGAAATGATGGTACTCCTGAAAAATGTGACCAAAGGGACATGTTAAATCAAGGTGTGTTCACTAATTAGCATCACAGGTGTCTACAATCTTGTAATCAGTCAGTGGGCCTATATATAGGGCTTCAGGTAGTCACTGTGCTGTTTGGAGACAAGGTGTGTACCACACTCAACATAGACCAGAGGAAGCAAAGGAAAGAGTTGTCTTGGGACATTAGAAAGAAAATTATAGACAAGCATGTTAAAGGTAAAGGTTATAAGACCATCTCCAAGCAGCTTGATGTTTCTGTGACTACAGTTCCATATATTTTTCAGACATTTAAGACCCATGGGACTGTAGCCAACCTCCCTGGACGTGGACGCAGGAGGAAAATTGATGACAAATCAAAGAGACGGATAATACGAATGGTAACAAAAGAGCCAAGAAAACTTCTAAAGATATTAAAGGTGAACTTCAAGCTCAAGGAACATCAGTGTCAGATCGCACCATCCGTCGATGTTTGAGCCAAAGTGGACTTAAAGGGAGACGAGCAAGGAGGACACCATTGTTGAAAACAAAACATAAAAAAACCAGACTGCAATTTGCCAAACTACATGTTGACAAGCCACAAAGCTTCTGGGAGAATGTCCTATGGACAGATGAGACAAAAATGGAACTTTTTGGCAAGGCACATCAGCTCTATGTTCACAGACGGAAAAATGAAGCATATCAAGAAAAGAACACTGTCCCTACTGTTGAACATGGAGGAGGCTCTGTTATGTTCTGGGGCTGCTTTGCTGCATCTGGCACAGAGTGTCTTGAATCTGTGCAGGGTACAATGAAGTCTCAAGACTATCAAGGAATTGTAGAGAGAAATGTACTGCCCAGTGTCAGAAAGTTTGGTCTCAGTCACAGGGTTACACACATCAAAACACACATCTAAAAACACCCAAGAATGGCTAAAAGGAAACACTGGACTATTCTGAAGTGGCCTTTTATGAGCCCTCACCTAAATCCTATTGAGCATCTTTGGAAGGAGCTGAAACATGCTGTCTGGAAAAGGCACCCTTCAAACCTGACAAAAGGAGATACAATGTTTATTCTGGTATTGCACAATTTTTATGACCTATTTGCACAATAATGCTGAAACTTCTTCTTCTTCTTCTTTCGGCTTCTCCCTTTATCAGGGGTCACCACAGTGAGTTTCCACCTCATCCTGTCCTCCACGTCCTCTACTCTCACCCCAACTCCCTGCATATCTTCATTTACCACAACCAAATAACTACTCTTTGGTCTTCCTCTCTGTCTCTTGCCTGGCAGCTCCATCGCCAACATCCTCCTACCAATATATCCACTATCCCTCCTCTGCACATGTCCAAACCATCTCAGTCTTCCCTCTCGAATTTTGTCTCCCAATTTTCCAACCTGTGCTGTCCCTCTGATGATCTCATTCCTAATCCTGTCCACCGTAGACACTCCTAAAGAGAACCTCAACATCTTAAGTTCTGCCACCTCCAGCTCTGCTTCCTGTCTCTTTGTCATTGCAACTGTCTCTAAGCCATACAACAAGGCTGGTCTCACTGCTCTCTTATAAATCTTTCCTTTCACTTTTGCTGCGACCTTTTTGTCACCACAGCACCCTGACACTCTTTCTCCCACCCACTCCATCCTGCCTGTACTCTCTTCTTTACCTTCTTTTCCACAATCCCATTTCCTTGGACAGTGATCCCAAGTACCTGCACTCCTGGACCTTTGTGACCATGATCCCTGTAGGCCTGACTGTTCCACCTCCTCCCTTTATTTACACACATGTATTCTGTCTTACTACAGTTGACTTTCATTCCTCTCCTTTCCAGATGATACCTCCACCTCTCCAAGTTCTCTTCTACCTGTTCCCTGTTCTCACTACAGATTCCTGTCTGACCTCATCTGTTAGTCTGTCCATCACCAGAGCAAATAAGAAGGGACTCAGGGCCGATCCTTGATGCAGTCCCACCTTTACCTTGAAGCTATTTGTCACTCCTACAGCACATCTCACCGCTGTCACGCTGTTGTCATACATGTCCTGCACTAATCTAACGTACTTTTCAGCCACTCGAGACTTCCTCATACACCACCACAGTTCCTCCCTTGGCACCCTGTCAGAAGCTTTCTCCAAATCCACAAAGATGCAATGTAGCTCTTTCTGACCATCTATATACTTCTCCATCAGCAGTCTCAAAGCAAAAATTGCATCCATAGTGCTCTTCCTTGGCATGAAACCATACTGTTGTTCACACACTGTCAACTCCTGTCTGAGCCTAGCTTCCACAACTCTCTCCCAAACCTTCATTGTGTGGCTCATCAACTTTATGCCCCTGTAAGAGCCACAACTTTGTACATCACCCTTCTGCTTAAAAATCGGTACAAGTAAACTTTTCCTCCATTCCTCCAGCATACTCTCATTCACCAGAATTCCATTGAATAATCTAGTCCAAAACACCACTCCCAGCTCTCCTAGACTTTTCCATACCTCAACCGGTATGTCATCAGGTCCCACTGCCTTTCCGTTCTTCATCCTTTTCAAAGCTTTCTTCACTTCGTCCTTGCTAATCTTTGCTACATCCTGTTCCACAATTTCTACGCCCTCCAACCTTCTTTCCCTTTCATTTTCTACATTCATTAACTCTTCAAAATACTCCTTCCATCTTTCCCTCACCCTCTCCTTACCTGTCAGTACATTTCCATTTCTATCCTTGATCACCCTGACCTGCTGCACATCCTTTCCAGCTCTATCTCTCTGTCTCGCCAGCAGATACAACTCCTTCTCTCCTTCCCTACTGTCTAACCTTTCATATAACTCATCGTAGGCCTTCTGCTTGGCCTTTGCTATTTCCCTCTTTGCCCTGTGCCGCATGTCCTTGTACTCCTGCTACTCTCTTTAGTCCTGTCCCTGTCCCATTTCATCTTTGCTGTCCTCTTTCTCTGAATAACCTCCTGCACTTCCTTGTTCCACCACCAGGTTTCCTTTTCATCCTTTGCCTGTCCAGAAGACACATCCAGTACCTTTCTACCTGTCTGTCTAATTACTGTTGCTGCTACTACCCAGTCATCTGGGAGCTCTTTCCTATCACCCAAAGCCTTTCAGCTCCTCTCTGAACTCCTTACAACATTCTTCCTTTCTCAACTTCCACCATTTGGTCCTCTGCTCTGCCTTTGTCCTCTTCCTCTTCCTAACCACCAGATCCATCCTGCACACCACCATCCGATGCTGCCTAGCTACACTCTCCCCTGCCACTACCTTACAATCACCAATCTGTTTTAAGCAACCTCTTATACATAGGATGTAGTCTACCTGTGTGCTCCTCCCTCCACTCTTATAAGTCACCCTATGCTCCTCCTTCTTTTGGAAATATGTGTTAACCACCACCATCTGTCGTTCTAGGTTCCTATCCTTAACACCAAACCTGCCCATCACTTTCTCATCTCCTTTTTTACCAACATGACCATTGAAATCTGCACCAATCACCAGTCTCTCCTCCCTGGGAATGCTCTCAACCACTTCATCTAACTCCCCCCAGAATCTCTCTTTCTCCTCTAATTCACAGCCAACTTGTGGTGCATAGCCACTAACAACATTCACCATTACGCCCTGAATTTCCAGCTTTAAACATATTATTATATCTGACACCCTTTTCACCTCAACGACATTCTTTACATAGTCCTCCTTCAGGACCACACCAACTCTATTTCTCTTCCTATCCACACCATGGTAGAACAGTTTAAACCCTGCACCAATGCATCGAGCCTTGCTACCCTTCCACTTTGTCTCCTGCACACACAAAACATCGACCTTTCTCCTTTGCATCATATCAGCCAGCTCTCTACATTTCCCTGTCATCGTCCCTACATTTAGAGTTGCTATCCTCAGTGCTATATTCTGACCCCTCCTGATTTCTCTCTGTCTCCTCACATGCTTCCCCTCCTCTTCGTCTCGGCAAACAGTACCAATTCCGATGGTACCCTGTTTGCTAAGTTACCAGTGGGCGGTCGTTGTAACCAGGGCGCGACTGATCCGGTATTGCTGAAATTATTATGAACTCGCATACTTTATTTGGCAAATGTTTTATACCGGATGCCCTTCCTGACGCAACCCTCACCATTTAACCGGGCTTGGGACCGGCACTAGAAATACCCTGCCTGAGCAATCTAGCGGCTGGTTTACAATAATGCTGAATACAGTATGTAATTTATTACAAGCATTGATACACTGACTTTTTTGTTAGTGCTCACTTACAGCACGAACAATTTCTTGTACTAGACACAGAGGGCACTAAGTAGTGAAGGTATCCATTAACTCAAAGCAGTTATAGTGAGCAGGAAGTCATTTGAGGTAGAGCTTTAACTTTGCATTAGTTCAACAACTGTGTTTAATCGAGTTCTGCAGATATTTCCAAGCAGTGCATTTTTGATGACCAATAACAAATTTACAAGAAAGTTACATCACCAGCAGCTTCCTGAACCACTGATAGAAGGCAGGGTGGATCCATGCTTTCATGTTGTTTATACCAAATTCTGATTCTACCATCCGACTGGTGCGGTAGAAATCGAGACTCCTCAGACCAGGCAACGTTTTTCCAGACTGGTCCTGTAATTAATTTTTGTATGCTGGAAGCTGCCATCCTAACTCTCCACAGAAATTATTGCAATGAGATACAATTTCACTGCTTTAAAACACCATTGTTATCATACATGTGGTGATGAAATCATTTACAGTGATTATTGGCAATTCAAATCTATGGATATATATCCATTTATAAAACAATTTTCCATTGAAGATTATACACTGATTAGTTTACTGTATCCAAAGCTTTAAACACTAAACCTTACAAACATTACTTTTTTGAATAAAGAGAAGCACATCTCTGAAAATTAACATTATTTTTTAACTATCAGAAACTAACCACTCTGATCATGCTTTCCATTTCTATGCTGATTTATAACTAGAGCAATTATCAATAACAGAAAACTTACATTATTTTCTCAAACCATTTAATAAAAAAAAAATCAGTACAAATCACCAGGATCAAAGAAACAAAATGCTTTCAAATCCTATTTCTAAAGTAACAAATGATTAAAAAATATTTTAGAAAATGTAAGCTAGCTTATAAGAAGAAACATTAAATCATCTCTGTTTTGAAGGAAGCTTTTTAGTAGATTGTAGGTCTCTGCGTCAATCCTCATTTCAGTGTGATTTTGTTTTAATTTTTTGTTTTCTTAGAATTATAAAGTCTGACGTCTTATCTGGACAGGTCTTAATTTCCACAGCATTCTGTGGTAATTTCCACTTTTACCGGAGCTGGTCTGTGATTTTATCTGTATCTGAATTGGGCATGTCAGTATTTTTCTTTGCTCATCTCAGAAAATTAAAGGTAGAATTACCTACCGTGTTTCACTCTACTTAGCAATGCTATGCTCCTGTGTTCAGATTGAATTTCTTTATCAGAGGCACACGCGATTTATTGAATATATACAGGGTGTGTATAAAGTATGGGAAGTAAGCCTTACTTTAACATTCATATGTGTGTTCATGTTTGTAGCTTCACCCTCGGGGTTCACATTCAATTGATGTAATCTGGATAAAATCTGGGCTCCTTGTGCTTCATATAAATCTGAAAACAGCCTCTCATGCACTCTGGTTGGTGAGCAATCAATTTGTTAGTGTGGCTTACTTTAGACACCCTGTACTTCACTTCGCTACATATCTTTGGAATACTGCAAATCCAAATACCAAAACATTATTTCACAGTCCCTTTTGGGGATGAGCCAGAGACATTCATGTATTCGCTTTGTTTCTTCCTATCTGGAGCTGGAGGCAGCTCACCTATTGGTTGGTGACAACGTACAAGGCTTGTGTCTTGAGAGAATATTAAACATGTTTGATTTTACTGGAACATCAAGACTGGAAAAATACTGACTTAAGACAGCTATGATTACCACCTTAAACCTAAAGATTGAAATGACATGATTTCAACATGATTACAGAAACATTCTCACGATTATATTAAATTTAATATTAATTTAATATTCAAATTTATAATTCATCTGTGACTGTGAAATTGCTGGAAAATCATTTAGTGTAAAGGCAGCATAATGCCTACGAGCAATATCTGGGTTAGTTTCACTAAATGACAACATTTCAAATAGTAACAGAGCAAGTTAAAACTTTACTAGAACTATAGCACCAACTATTCATCAACGATGATTATGGGCAATACAAATCTATAGATATATACCCATTTGTAAAACAGTATTTTCCACTTAAACTTGCACACTGATCATTTTACTGTGATCTAAACTTCAAACATAATCTTAGCAACATTACTTCGTAAAAAAAAACTAAAACTACATGTTTATTTTCTGCTTGAGACATGCTATGAAAGAAAGCATCAAGTCAAGTCAGATTTATTTATATAGCACTTTTTAGAATGGAGCATTGTCTCAAAGTAACATTACAAGTTTAGATTATCTCTTAATATCTCCATCCAATCCCAAATTGAGTAAGCCTAGGGTGACAGTGGCAAGGAAAAACTCCCTAAGCATTATGAGGAAGAAACCTTGGGAGGAACAAGACTCAAATGGGAACTGTAGCAAACCTAGGGCTACACTTTAATTGGATATGATTTTAATCAAACTTTATTAAGTAAAATTTGTATAAAACTTTCTTTTTATTAATAATTAATTAAATACAAATGGGGCACCACCAAATCAATTTAATTATGATCAATTATAAATTCATATATATTAATTAATTATGAAATAACTCACTGGTAGATTTGGGTACCAGTTAAAAAGGGAACAACTTGATCAGTCTAAGTCTGAAATATGAATCCCAAGTATTTTTCTCGACCTTTGAATGAATAACTTTCACACCACGAGGCAAGTTCAAAAGCTTATAACAAGTTTATTCACTTCAAACAAAGCAATACCAACAGATTATCTAATGTAATAAGGAGTGTATCTCGAAGTAAAAATCATGAAAAGGCGATGAACATGTATAAATCACAGTATGGAAACGGGGAATAATGGCAAGCGCACATATCACAGTAATAAAAAATCAAAAACCAAATTGACTCTAGGTGCAACTCAACAATCAAAATATCTCTACCACTAAGGATCGTTATGGACTAGTTATAAAACGGTGAACTTTAATCAAACAAGTTATGTTGGTCATGTATGGTATCGTGGAAGCTATTCAGACACGGATAAGTCTATGTCAAAGCGTGGATTTAGATTAAACGCAAGATTTCTAGAATCAGGGACCCATATAAGACACACCAGAGGTACTTGCCTTACTCGTTGCGGGGCTCACGCGAAGAAGATGCAATGGAGCCGGGCGTCAGCCTCTTGTCCGAAATCGCAGGGAGGAATCGCCAGCGGTTTCTCTTCCGATTCAACAGTGACGGTTCGGAGGACCTTCGGAGGTTCAGCTTCCCGCCTTCGGCTTCGTCGGCACATGGCGTGGAGCCAAGTGTGCGTCGCTGGCCTCGCGTTGGTTCGGCTTCTTCCCTGAGCTGGTGTTCCGGGGTCTACCGGATCTAGACTTGCGGCTTATAACTCAGATTTCCACCCTGGCCAGCGGTGAAGGTAGAGTTACAGCGTTCGAGTACCACGAGCTTCAACAAAAACTCATCCGAGACTGTAGTCTAGTATGGTGGCGATCTTTTGGTTTGGCTTTACTATTTCCTAGTTCCGCGATACCGAATTTCTAAGAATGCTGGATACAAAGAACTTAGCATAAGATAAAAGAAAAAGAAACTTAAACTTTAAGCCCAAAAATTAAAGATGCTGGCAAAAGAAAGCTTTTGAGCATTTCAGGAACAAAAGAAAAAAGCAAGAGAACGTTGTTGGCTTGCCTCGACTATTTGTATATTCCGGCTAAGGCGGGATATTCGGGGTCCGTCCTAGACTTAGCCAGTGAGAGGTTGATTCGTCATTAAATCCCACCTCTCGTGGCTATTGTCTGTAATTTATCAAGGTCAGAGGTGTCGCTACAGACCACAACTTGGAGCAATTTTTGCCTACATACCGAGGACGTCTAAAAGCGTCACTTAAGAAAGAATAAAAAACCTTAGTTGAATCTATAAACTAGGACATCCTTAAGTCATTCTAAACTACAATACATGCATTCACTATACTAAACAATAACACGATTAATATAAGAGGTAGGAAGCGGTACATTGTAAATAACTTTGCGTTCGTTCTTTTATGAGTATGAACAAGTATTAAAAACCCGAGCGATCAATATACATAGGCAAAAGCTGTTACTTCTAATAATCAACCGGGATCACTTTAAGAATCGAAAAACAAGAGAAAGATCATTATAACAAAACATTAACTGAGTAGATATATGATAGTTCAGTAACAATGTATATAATGTGTGTGTGGGTATGACGAAATATCCTTGATCCACTTCTTTGTATGAATCATCCAAATGAATATGGCATGTTTGGACTCATTAGGAAGCCAATGTCATTTGTTCTGTAATAAAAACGTTTCGATGAAGATAGGCTTTTCCCATCAGGAGATTAATACAATTATTAGAGTTGTGCTTCTTACAGGATGACATTCGTTTCTTGGTATGTAAATCCAGGGTTGTCTGCTGGCGCCCTTCCTGGGTGATAAAGCTTACAAAAGGCTGTGATGAAAGGTTCAATGCTGTGGGGGGTCAGGAAACCGTTTATCTTTACCTTTTGTTTGTGTTCTGTTTAGCGTTTATCTTCTGCCACAATCAGTGGTCTTGAAAGATGAAAGGTGAGTCCCCCTTTTAAATGTACACATGGACTCCACTTTATTGTCGCCGAGATGTATGAGGTTACAGGTCTGTTAAACAGACCTTTTTGAAACGCGTGTAGAAAGAATCAACCGTTGTTGCTTGAGTCTGCAAGATCCGGTCCAAATGGCCTTTTGAATTCCGAAGTGTTGTAAAGTTTATGGCTTGTGAAAAGGGGAAGGTTGGCGGGGGGGGATTGGGGGTACGGCTATCACGCTACATTCCTCCCTGTGGATGAAGTTGGTGTCACAGCAGATTTCGTCCATCTCCAGACGATGATAGCTGTGGATGACAGGTGACAGGCAAGCAATACCTCTTTTATGTCTTAATCTGGGTCCCCCCTGATGTTTCGAGAAAGAATGTAATATGAATGTGGCACCTAAATTTGACCTAGGTGAGTGGAGTGTAATAGCACGCAGTCGGTTAATCTTGTAGTTCTAGGATGGCAGGTCCGCGACTTTCGTCGGTGTATGCATGCATGCTAGTGGTGTCATCCCTATCTGTCTTCCTACGCCTGACCATCCTGACCATCCTATTTGAGCACACATTTATTTTATTCTGCAATTCTCGAGTCGTCTGAGGTACAGGTATGCAGCTACACAGGTTATGAGATACCCTAGGCCTATCGTGACAGCCAAGTTGGTGTCGGCAACAGACCAGGAGTAGGTGAACGGGGGTCACGGCGTTGCGGAGTCTAAAGTAATTTCTTTTAGTACATCGTCAACAGGGGCCACGTCAACGGTTTGGGTCCCATCGTATTGGATTCGCATGAGAGTATCTGCTCCCAAGTCGAGAGTATGTTTCGCGAAAAAATCAAATAGTTCGACATAACTGTCGTATTGGTCTGGTCTGAGGTGGTACAAAGTCTGGTCCTGGATGTGAAGAATTGCATTACTGGGTACGTTTACCCAAAAGGTTTGATTAGGTAGAGGAACACGGTCAGCGGTGTCGTGTTGGTCATATGTTAGGAGGGCTTCCTTTGCCGGAGTATTGACCAACCAACGACTTCTGACAATTTCGGCTTGAGTCTCGGTTACTTGGTACCGGGGGGTAGCAGTAATCGAGCACCGAGAGTCGCTCACCATGGGCTTAAGGCCACAGATACCATTAACACTGTCCCGGATGAAGGGTTTACTGGGACACAGATAATGGATCTCTTTGGTCAGGGTGCACATACGTAAATTTGGGGCCAGATATAATCCGGGGCTGTCATCATGGTAGGCTACGACCGGGGGTGTTTGTACCTTAACATGAGTCTCGTCTTGCCAGAAACCAACATTCACCACATCTTTTAACCTATAGATGTTTCCAACCAACACGATGTGTAAATTGACAAGGAAAGCTAATTCGCGGTCCTGTGGATTAACATACAACGGTACTGCACTGCCCAATGTGTAGGCTAGGTGGGCTTGAAGGTCCGTGACCTTCTCACTAGTTGCTGTGGCTAGGAGGTCCTGCACTAAGGAGAGGGGTACCAGGTAAGCAGGGATCCTACCCATGGCTAGGCTATCCACTGAGGAACCAATTTCCCGAAGCATGTCGGACATTAGCATGGACATTAGTTGGATGTGAGCATAATCGGCTTGAAATATGGAGATAAGGGAGTTTACGGTCCGAACGGTCCGACGCTGTGGGTGTTAAGCACTAAGATGGTGCCACGTAGTGTTTGTCCAATCATTTTTAGTTGGGTTTGTTGCTTGGACATTTGGGTTCTTATATCAGGAATTTCAGATTGCAATTCTCCGATGTGCTGCTTAACGGTAGCTAGACTGACGGCATTGACAGCTGAGGTCCCAAGGCCAAAGAGGGACCCGATAGCGGCGGCTACAGTCAGCAGTCCACCGATGAACCTTTTGGAACGTCGGGGTGTGCCACTCAGTTCTTCCTGAGTGACCGTGAACTTCTGGAGTTGTTGTAGCATGTGAGAAATGTCTCCTTCAGCATGTTTGATGGTGTCCATGGTCCACCTGCTTCCAGCCCAGTCAGTTAGTTTAGCTGTGACGGCGACATTTTTCCTACATACCTCACCCGGGTTTAACCTGACAAACACTTTCTGTGTGCGCAACCGACAGTTAGTGATCAGTAGTCCGTGTTGCTCCCTCAATACGGTCCCCGAGCTTGGTCCGGGTTCGACAATCTCGGAGGGGTCGGTGGCAGTGAGTACCTCGAGGGTCAGGAATATTAGCAGCCAGATCATCCTGAAGCGAGAGGTGGATGTAGTTAGGAACTTGATTTGAATTCTATGAGGAGGGAGTCCCCCTAAGGATGTGTTGGCTTGGGGACAACCCCCTGCTATGTTAACCGCTTTCTTTGATTTAACAGTTAATGAATTGAACTTTCTATTGTTTGATTTGTTGTTTACCTGAGTCGGACTATCGGCTGGTTATGATACCAAGTAAATGAACCGAACGCAGTGACGTGCGATCAATCCTATAATACCGATTCACCAGACCGTGATTAGTAGACACCCTGGAGTGTCCACGGATTTGCAACCGTTTATGACCTAACTGGGACGTCAGCGTCCCCGATTAATCCCATGGGGGTTCCTTTGTGAGGTTTGATCTGGTTACGGTGGACCCATTTAAAGATTGGCTCTCTATGACATTTGCTAATCTTGATCCGATACACGACCGAGGACAGCTTGTCTATAATCAAGTGCGGGCCTCCCCAACAGGGGAGCAACTTGCAGCCTATCTTCCCAGGTCCTGAACCTCCAGTGGCCTGGATGAAGTAATAGTACCACACCTTGTCGCCGACCTGAAGTTCATCGCTTGATGCCTTCTGATCATAGCATGCCTTGCGCCCCTCAGCGCTTTTCTCCAAGTGCTGTTGAGCGAACGCAAAGGTGGCCCTGAGGTGTGTGTGTGTAGGTCAGTCATGTACTGGTGGGTAGTATAAGCGGTTGCTACACTGGCTTTGCCCGGTTGGTACAGTAAATGCAGAGGAAGGGTCATTTGTCTACCCGTCATCAGTTCAAAGGGGGAGACTCCTGTAGCCTCATGGGGTGTGGCTTGGATGGCCATCAACACTAGAGGCAACTTGACATCCCAATCCCTGTGGTTGGATGCTACATACTTTTTTAGTAGGTGGACAACCGTTCAATTTGCACGCTCCACTTGGCCCGAGGCCTGAGGATGGTGACTGATGTGAAAGCTTGCTTTCACTCCGAGTAGTTGCCACAGTTGTTGCATGACATCTGCCGTGAAATGTGTGCCTCTGTCTGAGTTAACACGACTGGGCAGGCCAAATCGAGAAAAAATGTGAATCATGAATAGGTAGGCTGTGGTTTGGGCAGTGTCATTGGTGGCTGGTAAGCACTCTAGCCACTTAGTGAATGCACACGTGACCGTGAGGAAATATTTGTTGCCTCTGGTTGATTTGGTGAGGGGGCCGACCCAATCAATCTGTAGGTCTGACCAGGGGAACGCTATTCCTCTCTTCTGTAACGGGGCCCTATGCATTGGTTTTGACGGCTGAAATTGGCAGCATACCAGGCAACCCTTGATGTATTCAGCAACATCTTTCTTCATGTGGGGCCAGTATGCCACTTGCTGAAGTGCCTGATATGTTGCTTTAACACCTTTGTGGCCCTCGCACGGAGAGTCATGGGCATATGATAACATTACCCCCCGTGGCACCGTGGTACCACGAACGTCTGCGGAGAGTGGACCTCGGAGCCATGGACTAATAGGCCCTTGACGACGCGTAGCGAAGCCCGGGCATCATGTAAATGGCGCAGATCCGGATCGGAGGTTAGAGCCGCTATTGGGATAGCGTGAGAGGCCGGGTCCGTTAGGTAGAGGAGCATGCGAGCAACGGCCGGATCACGGGAATGGATCGAAATTAAGTCTGCATCGGACAGCGCAGGAACCACGGAAACCGAAGGTGGGTCCGTGATGTCTGCCGATGCCGCTGCACGCGCTCGGGTAACAGCATAGACCATCGGTCTGAGTGGGGCCGGGGTGGGATGAGGTGGGTTATCGCTAGACTCAAAGGTCCAGGGGGTGCCGGTCAGGGCTCCCTGTTTGGCTAACGTATCGGCCTGATTGTTCAGCACTCTATCTTGCCCGGGGACACGAGAGTGTCCTTTTACCTTCTTCCAGTAGATCAGAATGGTCATGATGGTCTACCAGGCGCTCGCAATACACGAATAATTCCTTGGTTTGACGGTTTTTTGTTTGCAGTGACAAAAACCATGGCTTTCCCAGCGCCAAGTGACCCAAAAAACTCAGATGCGCATAGTTAGAATCAGTGCAGATCACCAGGGTTGTAACCTCTCGTTTCACAGCTAACTGGAGGGTAATCAGTATGCTGGCTAGTTCGGCGTACTGAGACGACTGGGCGCCCAGATAGAACTTTTGGGGTGTATAAGGTGTATCGTTTACCCATACCACGGCTACATCCGCACGCATTGTGGTTTTTGTGGGGTGGAAGGAGCATCCATCCACATATGCAGTGACCATGTCCTTGCAGACATTTGAGTCAAAGTAATTGTGGTTAGTTGGTGGGGGCAGCCGGTTTCCTGTAGAAGACGGGGCCACAGTTGGGGCATCGTCCTGGCATGTTTGACAGCTTGCGAGGCCCGTACCTAGGTGCGACCTCAAGTTTTGGGCGTACCGTACTTCTACGTCAAAACTCTGCAGAGCCATCAACCAGGAGGCCATGCGAGCGTTAGTTACCGTGCCTTCCCTAATGCGTTGGCTGTTGAGGAAGGTCACCGGTTGGTGGTGGGTTTCAAAAATTACCTTTTGGCCACCCAGATAGTGGGAGAAATGTTTAACTGCCCGTACCGTGGAGAGCAGTGCTTTCTCGCAGTTGGTGAATTTGCGTTCTGGGCCTGTCAGAGTTTTGCTTGCGTATGCCACTACCCGTTTATCCTGGTCATGGATTTGGTACAGGCCAGCGCTAACGCAGTGACTCGAGAACCCTGCTTCGAGATGGAAGTTCTTGTTATGGTCCAGATATTCCAGACAGGGGGCCGAGCATAGCTTTTCTTTTAAGGCTTGCATGGCCTGTCCTTGGGGTGCTTCCCAAATGAATGGGGATCCTTTTTTTAGTAGGTCATACAGGGGTTTGGCTAAGTCAGCATAGTTCTCGATAAACTGCCGGGAGTAGTTACAGACTCCCAGGAAGCTATGAAGTTCGGAAACATTAGAGGGTGCTTTAATGTCTCTGACACCTTGTACGAGGCTCACCTGCGGTCTTACTCCCTCGGCTCCCACTAGAAGACCCACGTAATTTACATTCGTTTTACACCACTGGCATTTGGACAAAGAAATCTTTGCGCCTGCTGCCGTTAGTTGACCAAGCACATGGTCTGACTCTGTCAGGTGATTGTTTAGGGTTGGATTACGCATCAGGACGTCATCTACATATACGAGGGTGCCCCTTTCACGGGCATCGTGGCATGCTTTGTTCAGGAAGATGTTAAATTCAGCCGGTGAGTTGGCGTACCCAAACGGGCATCGGGTGAACGTGTACTGAGTGCCCATGAAAGTGAAGGCCAGCTTGTGTTGGTCTGCCTTGTGGACTGGAATGGTCCAGAACCCTGATGCTACATCGATCTTTGAGAAGGTGCTGTTGCAAGGGCGGACGATGCCCTTTTCCAACAAATTATCCATGAGTTCCTGCACTGGTTCGTATGCTGCCAACGGAATTTTGTACTGCCGTACATAAGTCGGCGTGCCCCAGGGACTGTTGGGATGCGCACCGTATGGATTGTGGTTAATCCACAATCCAGGGAATCTTGGGCAAACGAGTGTCGGTACTTTAGGAGGATCTCCCTGAGTTTCTTGCGCTCTTGGTCTGTCTTTAGGGCGTCAGCCTCATTTAATGCTTGGCTGATTTGAGTTGCAAATTCCAGGTACGGTTCATCGTCTAAACAAGGTGGCATTACCACTGACCCCCTGAATTGGTAGTTGTGGCTGCGAAAGTTTTTACGGGCGCCGAATCTATAGTGAGGACAGATACTGATTGTACAGTCATCAGTTGGCTGACTGTGAGGTCGACTCGCCATGCAGAGTCACCATCAATCAGGGTTGAGAAGATGGTGATTGACCTGGCGGGTTTCGTATATACGATTTTTGCTTCAGGTTGGTCAAGGAGCAATGCACGGGGAATAGGCCCTATCACAGGGACTCGGAGCTCAAAATCGTGGAATTTCGTGCTAATGAGCCAACCCAAAGTTTTCGCTATGTCCTCCGTACTGTCATTATTTACCAGTAGGTAGACCGACCTTGCTCGCAGTTCCATGATAGGGGTAGCATCTATGGATAGACCTAGGTTGAAAAGCATAGGTGATGGTTGAAAAACAGCCAAGGAATGGCTCAGGCATTGGCCCGGTCGGATGTTTAGGCGTATTGATACGTCCTTGGTCTTGGCAGGTATGACAGTGGCCTGTTCGTTAATGACCTGACAGGCTTCGGGTATGGTCTGTCCTGAGCTCAGGTTTTCAGGGTCTAGGCAATCACAATCCCCCTGAGCTTGGGTCAATGACCAGAGAACCTGGTTGATGGTGTCGACATGGACATCTAACCTAACTAAGATATCACTGCCGATGTAAGCAGCGTGTGGGAGATCGCGGACAACCAGAAAGAAATGTGTCAGCTCTTTCCGGTTCCAGCAAACTTTTACCGCGCAGGTGCCATTTGCCATTTTGGTCGCCTGTGGCATGGGATCGAGGGGAAACCGATGAGAGCCTTTGGTAAACCAAAGGTCAGTTTTGGCCTCGACTAGGGTGTCAAATAGTGCTTGACTGATTGCCGACTTGTCGGACCATAGCGCCAGAACTGAGTCCTGTACATAGATGTCCTCCAGTAGCAGACCATTTACAATTTGTGGACAGTACTCATCGGTGGTATCGGGCTTGGTCAGAGAACACAGGAAGGTGTCTCGTTGTTCCAGTAGTTCGCCCGGGGGCCAGGAAGGCGCTGAGGGCGAGTCAGTAGACTCCCATTGTTCCTCATCCTCATCTATCGTACCTTGTACACTTAGTGAGTCGTTGGACGTGGGGATGGTGGTTCGGAATACGTGACATTGGGACTCTACATTGATTGGGTGAGCGACAGGCAATGGTTCGCGGACTTGGGTCCAAAATTTCAAACGTTTAAAATCGATTAATGGTTCGAATCGGTTTAGGAGGTCCTTGCCAAGGAGAAGTGGGACAGTTTCTAGCAAGGAAACATGTACTGGGTGGACAACACTCATAGGTCCAATGGTGAGATGGACCAGGGCCATCGATCTAATGGTAATGCCAGTGTGGGAGTATGGCTGTATGTCGAGAGAACAGGGGTGTAACTGTAATTCTCGGTTAGCCTGACAGGCTGTAGCCCTCACCTGCTTGAAAAGGGTAGCTGACATTAAGGTGCTGTCGGCTGCCGTATCTAAGAGCGCGTCATGGGTGATGCCCTGCTTGAGGGTGGTGGAAATGTAAAATTTTCGCTCCACACCCTTCTCGGTCAAGTGACCAAGGAGTTTGTAAAAAGAGGGCTCTTCGGAGATGGCTGGAGCATCCTCCGGGGAGCCGTCTTCCTTTGGGGCTAGCTGGACCACTAACACGGCACTAGGGGGAATAGAGTTTTCTCCCCCCTGTAGTGGCTGATCAACCAAATCTCTCGACACGACCAGTGTCTGGTGGGGGCCTGGTGCTGCAGGTATAATTTCATCAGGCATGGAGAAACAAACTCCCTTTGTTTCCTGCTGGCCTGACGCAGGTTGAACAGGTGGTTCAGGGAAGGTAGAGGTGAGGGAGAACAGATCGGCTTTTTGGCTATCGCCCTGGCACATATTGTCTATCACTTTCCTTAGGGTTTCTAAGTCTTCCTGACTGAATTGGACCGTTTGAGTGGTTCTTTTTGTTGTGATCCCTTTCTTGAGCTGGGTTTGTTTTGACCCTTTCTTCAGCATGCCCCTGAGGAATGAGGGGCCCGCTTTTGGGTGCCCGGGGACGATTGTCCCATCTTCCAACATGCCCTTGGGGTTCTCGGGTCTGATGGGTTTTCCGTTGATCGGGAGGATACCGATCGTGGCGATACCTTGGAGGACCCTGACCTGGGTCCGAGGTAACATGATCCCGACTACGGTCTGGCCATTGTGGTTTAGGGTACCTGTGGCGCCGATGGTTTTGCTGAGACTAAGGACTTTTCTGACTTTGTTTTGGGCCCTGGGTCTAGTTGGGTCCTGGAGTGGGATCGGCTTTTTCCGATCCCGAGGCCCCTTCCAGTTCTAAAGGTAAGGATGTGGTATCGAGACTCAATACGCTAGGAGGGTCTGGCCGCTTATTGGCAGTTTGCTGGTTTTTAACAAACCCTTTTAATGCCAAGTCGTGCAATTCTTTACTGTTTAATGTGCGTGGACAAGCTGAGACACCTAGATAATAGCTAGTAGTGGGATGGAGGTTTTGGACAAACAATGATTTGAAATTCAAATCCTCCTCCATACCTGGTTGGTTGTTAAAACCAAAATATGCTTGGCGCAAACGATGGTAATAGACCTGTGGGGACTCCTGTCTACCCTGTCTGACTGATAGGGCTGCGGCCAGCCCAGTCTGTGTGAGAGAATTGGAGAACTCCTCCTCCAAGGCCCTGCACAGCAAATGGTAGTTCCTCTGGAGATGGTCCGGCTGGCGTGTGATGAAACTACTAACTTCCCGGTTGGAGGTTACTCGGATTAAATAAATCTGATCATCTACCGTGGCCTGGGGGAATTTTCGCAGATAAAACTCGATATCATTTAGGTATGTGTTGACATCATTAGCACACCCGGGTGTAGGTTCGAACCGAGTTATATTGCGGGCAATTTTATCGAGATCCCTGTCAGTCGGACTTTGAGTGTAGCGGGAGAGGGGTTCCCGCCCGTGTGGGGAAGTTATCCAGGCACGATCAGGAGACTCTCTCCTGATTCTAGGGGAAAAATCGGAGGTAGGAGCGACCCTGGGAGTGTAATCTCACTCCGGGTCATAAAAGGGTACAGTTTGCACACCTGTTGGTGGCTCGGGGAGCATATTGGGGGCATATCGCGGTCCACTTGAGACCTCCAGAAATTTTTTTCTCGTACTATTTAGCGGTGTTGGGTCATTCCCCAGATTTAACTTTACCTCGGTCAGCTCACATTCTACTTTCAATTGTTGTCGTTGACATGCGGCTAGTTCATTCCTAGTTCTTTCCAGCTCATTTTGTGCCTCATCCTGACATTCAGTTAAATGTGCTATTTTGTTCTGAGCTCGGCTTAGCAGACTGGAGGCCTCCTGGACCTGTTGTTGTAGTTTGGCATTATTGGCCTCGGTTGAACCTAATTTCCGACTGTATTTTGCCACGGTACCCTCCAATCCTTTGATTTTGTTACATTGGTTTGCATCGCGTTGTTCAAAGGCCAGGCACCTGGCGTTAGCCTGCTCTAGTTCTGCGGAGCGATTCTTGGACTCTACTATCTGTAGGACAACCAACTTCATAGCTAGTTGAGAGGCCTCTTTACTTTTAAAATCTGTTTTTAGGTATTCGGTTAGACAGCCACCCTTAGTGACTCAAGTTTCATCTGGGTCACCTCTCTTGGGCGTTTTTAATAGTCGGGTGCACTAATGACCGAGTACACTCTAACAATGTCCCCCGACTCACCATCCTCATTAGCGTCTTCAACTCTGGGGTAATTTGATCGTGCCTCATGGTCCAGAGTATGGGTCATGTGTAAGTTATTATAGTCAGGTCAGGAGGTAGACGGCCACAAGGTTAGGGAATTTGGCTGTATTTGAGCAAACTTACTTTGGTTGTTTATTCCACCCGAAAAAAAAAATTTAAAAAAAAGAAATCAATATATTATTAATTTTATTTTAATAAAAAAGAAATGTATGAGCAAAAAGCAACAATGACAGTAAACTATTAAATTTAAGGGCACTAAAGGCGTTTCATTAATACAGGCCTCAATCAGAAATTCCAGACTCAAATCATAGTGCTAATCAGTGATTGAGTTGTAGTAAAATGCTTCTACAGGTTAGAGTGATTCAACAAAAGACCACTGAATATCACTATTAAAGTGATGAAGCCGCTATAGGTCACTATTTAGTTTTTCAATGATAATTTATCACAATTTTATTATTCCATGAGCTTCAGTTAGTTCACAGTAATCGAGCATAGTTTCTGTAAGGCTGCAGTGTTTTAGCAACACTGTTAAATTATTCCTGAGTTGCTTCACGGCGGGGGGTCAAGATTTGGCCACTAGGGGTCAATAGCCTATATTTTCCTCCATGGGGGGGGGTGGTGGGGCGTTCAAGTATCATGACCACAGAGGGTAACATCGACACAACAAAAGGGGCGTCAATACCTATATTATTCCTCAAAGGTGGCGTTCCGGATCTACCACAAGAGGGTAACATCGCACAACAAAAGGGCGTCGATAACCTATATTATTCCTCAAGGTGCGTTTCCTTATCTGGCCACAAGGGGTACCAAACATCGAACACACAAAAGGGGGCGTCAATAACCTATATTAATTCTCAAAGGGGGGCGTTCCTTATCCCCTGGCCACCAAGAGGATACAGTTTTTGCAACACACAGGGCGTCACGAGATGCACATCAATCGTGACTTCATTAAGCACCGCCATTTGGAAGGACAGCCGATTCTTTGTAATGGGTTTGCACAACTTGACTTCCATACAGGGCTGGAGTATTTTCGCTCAGGCGGAGTTTATTGAATATAGACCGGTAACCCCAGCCTGGTCTTTTTATTTAACTGAATTCTCTCTACAAACGTTTTCCAACCCAAAGCTGAGATCAGTTTCATGCAACTTTAAACTTCCGGTATTTGGCCCCCTATTGGCAGTGTCACAACAGCCTTCTTACTTTTATGCTGTGTTTTATAAGCACAGCCGTATCAGGAACGGCGTTAAAAAAACGATTTTAAAAACTCTCCCTTATCACACAGTGACGCTAACTGAAATAGTTAGCTACGCTACTCTTTAGAACGGGGAGGCCCGAGTGATTCTAATTCTCTCGAGAACTCGGAAAAAAATTAAATTTGACAATTCGGCGCGCATATACACGATGTTCGGAGACTCGCAAAAATCGGTTCTTACGTCAGGCCCTTAGTTATATAAAGGAAGCTTCTATACGCTTTGCATGCATCAGTAATTTATGACTTATTTAGTACCGCAATTCTTAACAATGTACCTTTGATATACACGCGCACAGCGGCGCATACAAAACACGCAGTAAAGACACAAAAATCATTTTCGATTGCCAACGACCTCGTCGGCGTTTCACAAACACACAGCAGAGCTATTCAAACTTTGTAACCAGCTTTCCACAATTAAAACCTGCAGACGCTCTACTGTTCGCTACCTCTGGAATTGTGGGTAAAGACTCTCTGAATACGAACGCGTGCCCATTGTGGTTTTGAAATTCCCGCATAGAATAAGAGTTAATCATGCATAAGGTCGGTTTCCTTGGGGGTCGGTTTCAACTCACCACGGGCACCACTTATGTAAGCAAACCTAGGGCTATACACTTTTAATTGGATATATTTTAAATCAAACTTTAAGTAAATTTGTAAAAAAAAACTTTCTTTTTATTACTAATTTAATTAAATACAAATGGGTCACCACCAAATCAATTAATTTATGAATATATATTAATTAATTATGAAATAACTCACTGGTAGATTTGGGTACCAGTTAAAAAGGGAACAACTTGATCAGTCTAAGTCTGAAAATATTAACCCAAGTTATTTTTCCGGACCTTTGAAGTATTAAAAACCCGAGGCGATCAATACACATAGGCAAAACTGTTATTTCTAAAATCAACCGGGATCACTTTAAGAATTAAAAACAACGAGAAAGATCATATACTAAAACATTAACAAGTAGATATATATAGTTCATTAACAATGTATATAATGTGTGTGTGGATATGACGAAATATCCTTGATCCACTTCTTTGTATGAATCATCCAAATGAATATGGCATGTTTGGACTCATTAGGAAGCCAATGTCATTTGTTCTGTAATAAAAACGTTTCGATGAAGATAGACTTTTCCCATCAGGAGATTAATACAATTATTAGAGTTGTGCTTCTTACAGGATGACGATCGTTTCTTGGTATGTAAATCCAGAGCTGTCTGCTGGCGCCCTTCCTGGGTGATAAAGCTTACAAAAGGCTGTGATGAAAGGTTCAACGTTGTGGGGGGTCAGGAAACCGTTTATCTTTACCTTTTGTTTGTGTTCTGTTTAGCGTTTATCTTCTGCCACAATCAGTTTTAAGAAGGGGAGACCTGTGGTCTTGAAAGATGAAAGGTGAGTCCCCCTTTTAAAGTTACACATGGACTCCAGTTTATTGTCGCCGAGATGTATGAGGTTACAGGTCTGTTAAACAGACCTCTTTGAAACGCGTGTAGAAAGAATCAACCGTTGCTTGAATCTGCAAGATCCGGTCCAGATGGCCTTTTGAATTCCGAAGTGTTGTAAAGTTTATAGCTTGTGAAAAGGGGAAGAGAGAAGGGGGGGGGGGTACGGCTACCAACGACAGAACCAACGTCCTTGGGTGGCATGATAAATCTAAGAATAAAACTAAATTATGTAAACTAATGAATCATGGAGTCATAGTTCAAATAAAATGTAAAAAATGCAGATCGGCATTAAGTAGTCCGATACACAGAGTCACTCTAAGATCTTGAGTCTAAGCAGGAAAGTCATTGGGGGCACTTCATCAACCAGAGGAGGGAGAGAGTTACTGCCCTCTGGTGTGGCCTGGGTATGGTGGGACAAGAGCTGATGACGGAAGCAGCTTGAACTGCTGGAACTGGTACATGAACACAGCTCAGATAGGAAATAGAAAATGTAATTAGTTATTGATTAAGACACTGTGTCTATTAACAATCACTGATGACATGAGCATGAGACCCCGGCAGCATTAGCTATAGCAGCATAGCTAGAAAGAGGAGAACTGGAAGGTAGCACAGCCAAGAGGGATCATGCGAGACATCAGCAACGCCATGGGAGGCAGAAGACAGCAACCCAATGTCTCTGATCACCATAAGACTCTGACTATGAGCCCCCAGCTCTGCCCTTAGTCTAAGGCAAGGATGCACAAATCAAGATTAAGAGAATCGTAGCCCAGATCAGCCAGACTGCCAACCCGACACTCCCAGCTAACGGACAAGGCAGACAGGCCAGACATGACTCTGGCCCCAGTAACCCAAGCCATGCATTCCAGTCTAAATCTAGTCAAAAGCCTGCAAAAATAAGTATGACTTTAGCCTAGACTTAAAAAATTGTAGAGTGTCTGAGTCTCAAACTAAAGTGGGAAGTTTATTCCTTTGTCGGAGGGCCATGTATGAGAAAGCCTTTCCCCCTGCTGTGACTTTTTTAATTCTAGGAACTAAAAGAAGTCCTGCACTCTGAGATTGAAGTAGGCGAGCTGGATTGTAAGACTCTAAGAGTTCACTCAGATAATGTGGGGCCAGGCCATGTAGAGATTAATAAGTTATAAGAAGTATTTTGTAATCAATGTGGAATTTAACTGGTTACCAGTGTAGTGATGATAGAACAGGAGTGATATTATCAAATTTTCTTGTTCGAGTTAGCACTCGGGCCGCTGCATTCTGAACTAACTGAAGTTTATTTATAAATTTACTAGAGCATCCATTAAGTAAAGCGTTACAGTAATCCAACCTTGAGGTTATAAACGCATGAACCAGTTTCTCCACATCATTAAAAGAGAGGATATTTCTATTATTACGCAACTGAAAGAAAGCAATTTTAGTGATGTTGCTAATGTGTGCATCAAAGAAGAGCTCTGAATCAAATATGACACCTAAGTTCTTTACAGATGGACTGGGCAATATTGAACAGCCATCTAGATTTAGGATAGATGTAGCCAACCTGTTTCTCACAGCTTTCGGTCTCACTAATAAAACTTAGTTTTATTAAGAGAAAATTAAATGTCATTCAGTCTTATTTGCTTTACACTGTCCTCAATTTTGTTGATTGTAAGGTTGTCATTATTATTTCATCTCATTCTCATTCTGGCATCAGAACTCATCATCATAGTTAGAGAGACAAAATGCTTTCAAATCACATTTCCAAAGTAATAAACTATAGAAATAATCATGGAAAGTTTAGTGTAGTTTGAGAAAACAAACATTTAATCATCTCTATTTTGAAGGAAATGTTTTAGTACAGTAGTGTGAAAACGTTTTTGCCCCGTCCTGACTTTTTTTTTTTTGCATGTTTGTCACACTTAAGTGTTTCGGAACATCAAACCAATTTAAATATTAGTCAAAGACAACACAAGTAAATACAAAATGCAGTTTTTAAAATTAGGGTGTTTATTAAGGGAGAAAAAAAATCCAAACCTACAAACCCTGTGTGAAAAAGAGATTGGCCCCTAAACCTAATAACTGGTTGGGCCACCCTTAGCAGCAACAACTTCAACCAAGCATTTGCCATATCTTACAATAAGTCTTTTACAGCGTTGTGGAGAAATTTTGGCCCACACATATTTGCAGAATTGTTGTAATTCAGCCACATTTGGAGGGTTTTCGAGCCTGAACAGCCTTTTTCAGGTCATGCCATAGCATCTCAACAGGATTCAGGTCAGGACTTCTTCAGCCATTCAGAGGTGGACTTGCTGGTGTGTTAATGGATCATTGTCCTGCTACAGAACCCCAGTTCGTTTCAGCTCGATGTCACAAACAGATGTCTGGAAATTCTCCTTCAGGAGAAAGAGTTCAACTTTTGTCTCATCAGTCCACAGAATCTTTTCCTAAAAGTTTTGGGGATCATAAAGATGTGTTCTGGAAAAATTGTGATGAGCTTTACTGTTATTTTGGGTCAGCAGTGGTTTTCGTCTCTCTCTGCCATGCAGGCCATTTTTGCCCAGTCTCTTTCTTATGGTGAAGGCATGAACACTGATCTTAACTGAGGCAAGTGAGGTCTGCAGTTCTTTGGATATTGTTGTGACCTCTAGGATGAGTCGTCGCTGCGCTCTTGGGGTAATTTTGGTCGGCCGGCCACTAATTGGAAGGTTTACCACTGTTCCATGTCTTTACCATTAGTGGATAGAGAGTATTAACAGGTCCATTCCATTAAACTTTTGACAGGTGGGCGGGACATCCGGTTTGTAAGGCGGTACTTCCGGTTAGGCCCAGCTGTCATATTTTGACAGGTGGTCGTGGGAATGACTTCCAGCTAGGCACATTCCATCAAATTTTTGACAGGTGGGCGTAGGCTTGACTTCCAGCTAGGCACATTCCATCAAATTTTTGACAGGTGGGCGTAGGCTTGACTTCCAGCTAGGTACATTCCATCAAATTTGACATGGGAAGAGGGACATGCTGTTTGACATGTTGCTTAGATAAGCTCTGTCCAAACCATCAAATTTTGACAGGTGGTCGTGACTTGCTGGTAGGTCCATTCCAG
>JAJAGP010003192.1:0-62500 GCA_025084515.1 Ancistrus triradiatus
TCAGATGGTGGAAGTTTAAGGAGGAAGACTGTTTGAAATACAGGGAGGAGATGAGACAGGCACTGGATTATGGTGCAGAGGTGCTGGACAACTGTACAACTGGTACAGAAGTGGTGAGGGAGTCAACTAGGAAGGTACTTCATATACCATCTGGATAGAGGAAGGAAGACAAGGATAATTGTTAGTGGAATGAAGAAATACAGTAAAATGTAATAAGGAAAAGTTTGGGGAAAAAAAGGTATAGTCAGAGAGATGAAGAAAGTAGCCTGGAATACAACAAGATCTGGCATGAGGTGAAAATAGAGGTACAGTAGAAAATCCTAAGGAAAGCTGTATGAGAAGTTGGGCACTAAGGACCAGGACAAGGACTTGTACCAGTTTGCCAGACAGAGGAAACAATTCAGGTTAGAATAAATAAAGTATGCGGTTGGAACTGATAAGCAAGGATAGTGTATTGAGAAGGTAGAAAGTGAAAAATATTATGAATGAAGAAATAGAGAGAGAATGTTGGATAACATGGAGATAATTCAGGAAGTGCAGGGGATTAGCAAGGACAAACTGAGGAGAACTATGAAGAGAGTGAAGAATGCAAAGGTGGTTGACCTAGATGTTTAGAAGAACTGTAGGAGGAGTTTTTAACCATATTGTTTAACAAAATGTTGGAAAGTGAATGTATGTGTAGAGAGTGGACATGTATTATGGCACAGATATTGATCAGTCACAGCTTGAAGTTGGGAAAAGGGGAAGTGTAGTTGAAGGAGAGGTATATGAAGAAGGCCAGAAGCAGTAGCACTGTATGTTTTTGGAAATAGAGAAAGCTGAGGGTGCTGAGAAAGGAGTTGTGGTAGTTGGGAGTGGCAGAGAAGTATGTCAGGGTGGTGCAGGATATGTATGAGGAAACTGAGATACCAGTGAAGTGTGCAGAAGACGTGATATAAGTATTCAAGGTGGAGGTGGGATTGCATGAAGGATCGGCTCCAAGCTCTTTCTTTTTTGCAATGGTGATGAACAGGTTGATGGACGAGATTAGATATTAGTCTCTGTGGACTATGGTGTTCAGGGATGGCATTGTGTTCTGTAGTGAGAGTAGATTGAACTTTGAGGTGAGCATGTAGAGGGCTGAGAGGGTAAAATATTTGGGGTTGAGTATTCAAAGTAATGGATAGTGCAGTAAAGGTGACGAAGAGTGTGCAGACTGGGTGTTATGGGTAGTGAAGTGCACAAGGAGTGATTTGCACTAAAATGGTATCTGCTATGGTGACCCCTAATGGGGGTAGCTGAAAGGAGAAGAAGAAGAAGAAGAAGAAGAAGAAGAAGACAAACATCCTAATCATAAAAATACCAATGATTTAAACTATATTAAGGTAGAATAAAGTAAAATTTAAATATATGAAATAAACTTTGCCAGGTCAGAGTCCCAGTGATGACTTCCAGTCCATTGTAAATGAAAGACTGGCTGTGCCTCAGGGAGAAGATGCCAGTCAAGATATCATCTCCATGCACGAGAACAACGACTTCTGCTGCCCTATATGATGTGATGACTGCATAATAAACTTACATGTCCACAGCCATGTCCATTAATTTTACAAACCAATGTTTCAGACATAATTATACAAAATTCAGCATGTATTTGCACAAACAGTGAAGTCCTTGACCTGGACTTATGAAATTATTTATAATTTATATACTTTAGACATTCTATGACTTGAAGTTATTTTAAACTAGAATTCTGCAGGCTATAGCATTTCAGTAGCTAGAGCTTTGAAGAATAATGAAACCATTACTGGAAACAACTTCCCTCCCAGGACTCCATTTAAACTTGGACTTGGTTTGGGTAGAAGGAGTGTACAGGAGTAGTGAATGACTGGAGTTCATATGACAGGAGAACAAAATTGCTACCATTGCACCTGTGATAGTGCGAGGCAATATATACAGTGGGGCAAAAAGTATTTAGTCAGCCACTGATTGTGCAAGTTCTCCTACTTAGAAAGATGAGAGAGGTCTGTAATTTTCATCATAGGTACACTTCAACTATGAGAGACAAAATGAGAAAAAAATCCAGGAAATCACATTGTAGGATTTTTAAAGAATTCAATTGTAAATCATGGTGGAAAATAAGTATTTGGTCACCCACAAACAAGAATCAAGCAAGATTTTGGCCCCTCCGTCCAGAACTGATAACTTTTCCGGTGTCTTGAAGAAGCTCTCCGAGTCCTCCACTCGTTACCTGTATTAATGAATGTGCACATTTGTTTTTGACCAGCCCGAACCCTCGTTTTATCCCTGTATAAAAACAAACACCTGTCCACAGCCCTCAGAAACAAGTCCAGAACTCCAAGACCAAAGAGCTGTTTGAAGGGACACCAGGAAAGAAAATGGCAAAGGCCCTTGCCCCACCCAGACCTGGAGGTGCATCTACAATAGGCAGCAGGTTGGTTGTGAATAAATCACTCTGTGGGAGCAATTGTAAGACATACAAGAAGCCATTGATATCTCCCTCGATCCCCCCCTGGGGCCCTTCCACGCAAAAGATCTCATCCTGTGGGGGTCAAAATGAATCCCATGAGTGACCGTAATCCAAACTCCCCAGCACTACACCAGAGGGACTGATGAATGACCTTGCAGTGAGCTGGGACCAAAATACAAGGCCTGGCAATTCAGTAACACACTAACTCACTCGAGAGGGACCTCAGATCCTGCAGGTGCCAGCGTGTCCCCTGCCTTTAAGCCCATACAGTCCATGCCCCCGTCTGAAGTTTTTGCCAGATAGCATATTGGTGATCCCAGAAGAGGGTTTTGGGAGAATTATCATGGGTGGTCAGATGAAACCAAAATAGAACTTTTTTTTGTAAAACTCACTTGCGCATGGTTTTTTGGAGAAAGAAACAATGCTGAGCTGCAATCCCAAGAACAACCAACCTTACCTGTGGTTGAATCAATGGGGTGGAAACATCAATGCCCTTTGTGGGTGTTTTTTCTTCTGCCAAAGGGGACAGGAACGACTGTCCGTGTAAGGGAAAGAATGAACCGAGCCATGTATTGTTGAGATTTTTAAGAACCAAACCTCCCTTTCCATCAAGTGAGAGCATATAATGACATGGCTGGGTCTTTCCAGCAGACAAATGATCCCAAACACACTCCGCTCCGGGCCCCCCCAACAAAGGAGTGGCTTTCGTAAAAAGCATTTCACCAAGGTCCTGGGAAGTGGCATACCAGGCCTTCCAGACTCAATCCCCAATAGGAAAATTTGTGGAGGGAGTTGAAAGTCGTTTGCCCCAAAACATCACTGATCTAGGAGGAAGATCGTCATGAAGGAATGGGCCAAATACCAGCCTCACAGTGGTGTGCAAAAGACTTTACAGGAAATGGTTTTACCCTCTTGGTCATGTGGGCCCAACAACGGTTTTATGTTACAAGTATTGAGTTTGAACCAATTTATATTGACCAAATACCTTATTCTTCCCCACCATAATTTACAATTAATTCTTTAAAAAAAAAAAAAAAAAAAAAAAAAAAAAATCCCCTTCAATGTGATTCCTTTCCTTTCCTTCCCCCCTGTATTTTTTTTTTCCTTTCATTTTTGTCTCTCATAAGTTGAAGGTAACCTATGGACGAAATGACATAACCTCTCTCCATCCTTTTGAAGTAGGAGAACTTGCACAGTCAGTGGCGGACTAAATAACTTTTTTTTTTTTTTTTTTGCCCCCCATTTTATGATAATATAAATGAAATACTCTTATATCTCTTATATATATATATATATATATATATATATATATATATTATATATAATATATATATATATATATAAAGAGTGCTTGTTTCAGCCAAGATTAAGCTAAGCCGACACTGGCAAACTCTTCTCTTTAACGCTAAAAATAATCATAGATGGTAAAAACTGTATTTTTCATGTTTGTTCCTGAATCATCCTTATGTAATTAAAATGTTAAGAAGGCAACTTACATTTTTCTTGAATAATCAGCCTAGAGCTGTTTTGAAACCAACACCTATAGAATAAAAAGTAAACAAGCCTCTTGCTTTACCCTGCCTCTAAGATTAGGGTAAAGGCCTAACCACTGTCATTTGTGGAATAGGGTTAGCTGAGCTTTATAACATGAACTTTAGGCTGTAAAACCATAAGACATGCCCCTGATTTTCACTTTCCCTTAATGTGAGTTGGTCCACTAACCCTTGTGCTGAACCTCTGTCTGTTTAACTATTGCTTCTGTCCTGCTGAGGAAACACGAGGGGCAGTTATTGTTCACTTTTAAATTAATTGCTTTTTAACCCTGTTTACAATTAGCTTTTTTCCTTTCCTTGCAACAAAGCCAGTTTCAGAGTTTTGAGACCTGTGACATTTTTTCCATATGAACAAGTGGTTCTATTTGAAGAGATACAATAGAACCCAAATGACTTTTGTAAATGTCCTAGTTTGATGAAAATGTATGTGGTGTAATTGCACCACAAAAGAGAGAGCTCTCAGCCCTTTAATAACCTCCTGTTTTGGGTTTTGCCTGAAATTGAGGACTCATCTGTTAGAAAACTGAGAACACTGTTTTGAAGGGATTTTATGTTCTTTTTAAAAATGAACACTCTGATTTTGCATAATGCCCTGAGCCTTGATGGCAGATGGTGGTTGCATGTCCACGTATTTCATTTTAAACACACAGATTTTATTGTGTCATTTTGTTTGAGACATTCCTGCCCCAGTGAAAAATCTTAACCATTGATATTCATCGCTGCATTAATAAATGTAACCTTAAACACTTGTGACTCCATCAAAAAGGAAATTGGGCAAGGAGTTGCATTAAAATCCCACTCTTTAAGACTCCTTTATTGATTAGTGTACTATGTAGCCTAACTGGTCATTAACGTAAAGAAGTAAACAGCGCAAAGTCCCTGAGAAGGTATTGGCAAGCAACCAGCACGAATTAACAACGGACATTATCACAGGGCCCCTTTATCCATAAGAAAAAACTCCATTACACAATTAACATAGCCATTGTTTTTTTTTTTTCTTTTTTTCTGAACCAGCTCCCAGTGAAGGTAAACATAGAGGAACTGGATGGCTCATGTAATATTATTTCCTGAATTAAACAGTGCAGTAGATAATATGCTGCCTTTTAGAACATGCAGAGGAGCTAGTTTACACTATTACAGGAAGTTAAAATAATATGCCTATGTACCTCCCCCATACTAGGTTATTTGGAATTCCCAAATGACTGTTAATATCAAACCAGTTTCCCTGGAGCAGAAATAGCTTAAAAAAACTGAAAACTCCACTAACAGTCTAAGGGGGTTAAAGTTTTTTTTTGGGAGTCAGGTAATGCACAAAACCGGTTACTTTGAAGAACCGTCATGAATACGTTTTTAAGTCAGGAGGCCGATTCTCAGACAAAGCTTTTAGGGGGTTACTAGAGCCACCAATGAGACCAGCTCCACCCTTTACCCCCCCCCCGTTTTTTTAAAAAAAAAATTAAACAAAAAACCTGTTATATTTTAACGTATTTTTGGACTCTACTGTTCCACACACGTCAGGGCAACTTCTGAAGGAAAGAACTTGGCCTTGAGCCTGGTGAGCCACAAAGAGCCATCCCTTGGATCATTAACCATTTGCGAAGGCACGAAGGGGCTGTGTTTTCGATGGTAAGATATTATGCTTAAAACAATGTACTTTGTCAGGGTTAAAACATTTTCAGCTTTTTATAGAAACCAAACTACAATCTAAAAAAAAATACCAATGTAAAAAACGACAACAACAAATAGAGAATGAATAATAATATAAAAACACTGGGCAATTTACGGGTGCTTGAGCACCCCCCAAAAAAGTGGGCTAGAACACGCCCTATAGTGTGTCTTGGAAAGTTTACGTTACATGAAACAAAAGTTAATGCAGACATCAACAATACCGTTCCACAAATGTGCTTCTTGTTTTCCTATTTTTTTTAAAACAAAAAAAAAAAGCCATATTTTTTTCCCAAATTTTTTGCAATCCATTCCAAAGCCACAAAGAGCATTAACTACTGAGGTTGGACAGCTTTGGCCTCCCATTTAGCCAATTGCCAATTCCAATTCATCCCAATGTTAAAAAAACAAAACTACTTCTTAACTAACTTCTCAGCCAACTTAAGATGTTTTTCCTAGTTTGTTCATTAGAGTGTTTATTTTCAAGTGGTTATCAGATCCAAAGTCCTGCTTTTTTTTTTTTTTTTTTTTTTTTTTTTTTTTTTTTTTTTTTTGCTTTATGTAACACATCAAGGAGCTTCAAAGTTCCTCTCAAAAATGCTCCCACAGATGAACTGAACTCAGACCTCCTGAGATAACAACTCCTGAGTTAGAAGAGTTCAAACAGCAGTTTGGGTAGACTCTGCACTAAAAGTGAATTGTGCATGGGTTTGATCATTGATCACTATTATTTATCACACACAGTCATCATTTTAAACCTCTCAACTCTATTTTGAAATAACAGCAGTGAGTTATTCGTTCCAAAGATGTGTCCTTCATGTCTGGCTTATTATTTGCTATCACTGCTTTTTCTGTTTGAGTGTCTGATAGAAATTGTTTTGTTAATAAAAGAAATAATATATATCAATTACTTTATATTCTGATAGAACTCTGCTATATTTTATGCTTTTCTCTTCTAGATTACTTCATAATATCTTCCTTTTAATGTAACATGTTTGATATGCAAATAATTATGAATATCATGCCTCCTTCATATTTGTCTCCTCTTAATTTTTTTCAAACAGTTTTAGTAATTCATTTTGGATTTTGTTTTCCATTTTTGGCTTCTTAAAATGTATAGCAGAGTCAAACAGCAGCAACCTGAAATGCTATATACACTACCTGCAGTTTAAAGTAGCACAGATGAGGTCTGAGTTCTAAAGAACAACAAGTGGTCCGAGATCTCATCAGCACTAAACAAGAAAACAGTGAGAACCAATTCATATTTAAGGTCCGCTTACAGTATGAGCACAGAAAGAACTGAGCAGAAGCACTCAGTCTTTTCATGCATACTCTATCTGAATTGTATCCGGATAAGTTTTAACCACATGCATTTACACTTAATTGTCAAACATGTCTCCAGTTAGCCAGATAGAAATCTGATTGTTGTATCCAAAAAAAGCCAAATTTAAAATGGCAAAATATCAAACTAAGAACTTAGAAAATGCCATCATTTGCTCATCACTGCTTGTTGCTGCAGTTAGCTGTTGGGGGGATAGGGGTAGGTCTGGATACAGGGAAACTGAGCCCACAATCTTCTTGTACACCGACGTAAAATCATGAAGTAATGTAAATGTTTGATATAAAACTCAAACAAAAAATGTCTGGATGTTATTAATCTTGTAAAAATTAGTCATTAGTTGGTAATCTGCAACCCATCACAAGCCTGAAAGCTCTTAAATAGAACCAGGAGTGACATATATCTACAAGTAGAAATCTACGATTTACGAGTCCCAAGGAAAGCGAGTAAGAAAATCTGTTCCAAAAAAAAAAGCTAAATATAATGCAGGGTTGCTGTCAGAAACCACATAACTGGTCTTTTGTCAGGCCAGCTGCTGCTATTCTGGATTTTACAAGACACTAACGGGACAGGAAATCCCTATTTCACTATTAGCTATTAAGAGAATTTGGTAAGAAATAAAAAAGCAATGGAGGAACGATGGAAGAGAGGAAGAAAGAAAGAAAGAAAGAAACAATGAACGAAAGGGAGGGAGGAAGGAAGGAAGGAAGGAAGAATCTAGTAAGCCCAAACCCTCTTCAAGTAGATACCTGCTCAAATTTACAGTTTTAGAGCTTTAGAGTATAGGACAATACTGCAGAAAGGCTTGCTTCTACAATTGAAAAGTTGTTTTCTGAAGAGGAATGATCATTTTGTTGTTGTTGAAACAAGACAATACTCCTGCTCACACTGCAAAGACCACCAAGAAGTGGCATGATGAAAAAGTCCATCAGGCTCATGTTTTGGCCTAGAATCTAGATTTGAACCCTATAGAGAACTTTTGGTCTCACATTTAACACAAATGGTTAAAAACAAACATTTTTCAACTACTCAACTACTTCAACTGTTTGAAGCCATTACCATTGAATGGAACAATGTTGACTCTTCTTTCTGTGAACAGCTGTCTGCAAGAATTTCCCATACGAATCTGAAAAGGACATCAAACAAAGGGAAAGCTATCCAACACTAAGCTGGGAAAATGCAGTCGATGAAGTTTTCCTGGTAAAACATTTTTTTGTTAGTTGCTTAAAAACGAAAACAGTTTTGGAAATGCCCACAAAACATAGTGTAAATTGTTTTCTTTTTGCAATAGAGTTCCTGCTCTGTGAGTTTTTTGGTGGCTTAATGCTTCATGGTTGAAATGTGTTTGCTTCTAGAGAACTCCACTTACAATAGTGCAGAATTTTGATTAACTGTTTTGTTTTGAAAGATGGAAACCTGTGACAGCATCACATCAAAAATCACATAACACTTCAATATAAACTTCGTATATGGAAACAAGCAAAACAATGGGAAGTTACATTCACAAATGCCACTTAAAACTTTACTGTACAAAAAAGAAGCATTATGTAAACCATATCCAGAAGAAGTGTCAACGTCTTTGGCTCGAAGGCATCTGGGACCATCACATAGTGAAAACATGTATTGTGGTCAGATGAATCAGTAAAACAATCAATTCCAGATTTTTGTAGGGGGGAGAAATTGATAGCGTGTGCTCTGGACCAAAGGCGGGGTCTGTCATGGTATGGGGTTGTGTCAGTGCCCATGGCAAAGGTCTTTTACACTTCTGTGATGGCAGCATTAATGCAGAAAAGTACATTAAGATTTTAAAGCAACATATGCTGCCTTCAAGACAACATAATTTCCAGGAACACCCATGCATTTTTCAACAAGACAATGCAAAACCACATGCTGCACACATAACAAAGGCATGGCTCTGCAGTCCTGACCTGTCCACAATAGAGAATGTGTGAAGATTTTTAAAAATGAAAAATGAGACGACAACAAACAACCCTGTACTGTTGCACACCTTAAGACGTCTTTGCAGGAAAAATATTAACACATTTGCTATTTTAATTTTATTTTACATGAAATAAGTAATAATTTTTCAATAACCGACAGGGAGAAACCATGTTCTACCAGGTATGTCCTTTGTTCAGCATTACAACAGTATTTCATATTATTAGAAACATAAATCATTTTGTAGTTTCTGCTCTAAGATGTCGTTTGTTTCACTAGATATCATTCCTAGAAACAAATCGTTATCCAATTTACATTTCTTACTAGGAGTTTATTATGTGACGCTCATTTGATTTTGCATTGTGTAAAATGTAAGATTTATGGGGCGTCCTCCTGTTGTGCAGGGCCGCTGGCAGCCCTGGTGTCGTGTGTTCATCTTGCTGCTCCAGTTAATGATCCTCCCATTAAGAGACCTTTAGGACCCTGCAGTGGATGGGGACATGTCCCACATGGTGACAGAAGCCTTTGTGTCTGGGTAGATGTGAGACTGACTGAAGATATTAACGCCATCCTCAGACCTGCCCTCCTCCCGTTGGTGAACACACACACACACACACACACACACACACACACACACAGAGATACAGATTCATTGATATGAGTACAAAGAGCAGACACACACAAGTTGACACCCATGTACACACAAACACAGAAAAGTGTCTTTCTAGCATTCTGAGGACTTTACATTAACATAATGTTACTGTAGCTAATTAATGCTGCACTTACACTTAGCCTTAACCTAAACATCACTAACCTAAAGCAAATCTTTTGGCTCTTTTAGAATTTCAAATTTAAGTTTTGTAAACTGTTCCTACAAGAGAAAATGTCAGACCTTTGTATCCTTGTGGGGACATTGGGTTCTCACAATGCTAAATAATCTTCACACACACACACACACACACACGCACACGCACACGCACACGCACACACACGCACACTCTCTTATCACAGATGCATACAAATACCTACTTGCTTGCTATTTCACAAGTGTCCTGCTTTATCTCCCACATATAAACACATAGACACAGGCCTGGTTTGACAGCAATCACAAATGAAGCGTTAAATTAAGAAACAGATAGTGTCGTTCCCTAGAGAGAGGGGCGTCCCAACACAAAGGGAGAACCCGGCTGAGACCACACCATCATTAGCCTCAGAGAGACACACTCCGCCTCTCTACTTCAACAGCCAATTAAAGGTTAGTCTCTCTTTCAACCCGTCTCCCTGTCTGTCTGCCCGTCTATCAGAAGGGTCCACACCAAACCCCTCCCAAAACCTGAACAGTATATAGGCTGTCTAAAATCAATGTTGAAAGCGAATAGGAACAATATATTGAATAAGAACAAACGTATTTACTTACGCAAATACAATGGTGCTTGAAAGTTTGTGAACCCTTTAGAATTTTCTATATTTCTGCATAAATACGACCTAAAGCATCATCAGATTTTCACACAAGTCCTAAAAGTAGATAAAGAGAACCCAGTTATGTGAACCCCTTTAGAATTTTTCTATATTTTCTGCATGTAAATACGACCTAAAGCATCATCATCCAGATTTTTCACACAAAGTCCTAAAAAGTAGATAAAGAGAACCCAGTTAAACAAATGAGACAAAAATATTATACTTGGTCCATTTATTTATTGAGGAAAATGATCCAATATTACATATTAGTGAGTGGCAAAAAGTATGTGAACCTTTGCTTTCAGTAATCTGGTGTGTGACCCCCCTGTGCAGCAATAACTGCAGCTAAAAAACGTTTTCCTGTAACTGTTGATCAGTCCTGCACACCGGCTGGAGGAATTTTAGAGCCCATTCCTCCGTACAGAACAGCTTTTTTCCAGCTCTGGGATGTTTGGTGGGTTTTCCTCACATTTAGCTGCTTCACTTTCAGGTCCTCTTCCACAACATTCCAATGGATTAAGGTTGGAACTTGGGACTTGGCCCCATTTTCCAAAACATGAACTTTATTTCGACTTTAATTCTACTTTAACCATTCTTTTTGGTAGAACGGCTGTTGTGTGCTTAGGGTCGTTGTCTTTGCCCTGTATGACCCACCTTCTCTTGAGATTCAGTTTTTCATGGACAGATGTCCTGAACATTTTTCTATAGAATTCTCTGATATAATTCAGAATTCATTGTTCCATCAATGATGGCAAGCCGTCCTGGCCCCCCAGATGCGGCAAAAACAGGCCCAAACCATGATACTACCCCACCCCATGTTTTCCCAGATGGGATAAGGTTTCTTATGCTGGAAAGCACTGGGTCATCCGTCCATAACATTCTTCCAATAGCCTTCTGACCTTGTCCACGTGATCTTTAGCAAACTGCAGACCAGCAGCAATGTTCCTTTTTGGAGAGAGCAGTGGCTTTCTCCTTGCAACCCCTGCCATGCACCCCATTGGTTTGTTTCAGTTGTTCTTCTGATGGTGGACTCATGAACCATTAACATTAGTCAATGTGAGAGAGGCCTTCAGTTGCTTAGAAGTTACCCTGGGGTCCTTTGGTGACGCTTGCTAGTTATTACAACACGCCTTGCCTCTTGGAGTGATCTTTGTTGGACGACACCACTCCTGGGGAGGGTAACAATGGTCTTGATTTTTTCCCTTCCATTTGTACACAATCTGTCTGACTGTGGATTGGTGGAGTCCAAACTCTTTAGAGATGGTTTTGTAACCCTTCCCAGCCTGATGAGCATCAACAGCTCTTTTTCTGAGGTCCTCAGAAATCTCCTTTGTTCATGCCATGATACACTTCCACAAATGTGTTGTGAAGAGCAAACTTTGATAGATCCCTGTTCTTTAAATAAAACAGTGTGTCATCCCACCTAACTCTAATTTCGCCTTCAAATTAACTGCTAATCCTAAAGGTTCACATACTTTTGCCACTCACTAATGTGTAATATTGGATCATTTTTCTCAATAAATAAATGACCAAGTATAAAATGTTTGTCTCAATTGTTTAACTGGGTTCTCTTTATCTACTTTTAGGACTTGTGTGAAAATCTGATGCTGTTTTTGGTCATATTTATGCAAAAATATAGACAATTCTAAAGGGTTAACAAAATTTCAAGCACCACTGTACGCTTCACATTAATGGAGTATAATGCAACATGCATTTGATTAAAATCTTATGAGGACACAATCCAGATACAAGATGAACAAAATCACAGTGTAAGAGTATGTTTCAGATAAACAAGTTTTCTTTTCTCAGTACAGGGAAACATTTTCTTGTCTATGGTAATTGACCATAAAATATATGATCAACTTGATTGAAAAACACGGAAGCATCCCTTTAACTGTAAGCCTGTTTAAGCCTAATTCTTTTTTATGCTTGATACACATTTAGAACAAGGTCTAAATACGATCACTATAACCAATTCAGCCATATTTTAGTTGTATACAAGTGTAAATGCCCGTCTCATTCATATTAATCAAACAAAATGTTCTAATGTTCTAATGCAATGCAAATAATATTTATAATAACTATTAATACTTGACGCTATTAATAATTGCAAAATCTGAAGTAACATTGGGGCACAACTGGTCGGTTCCACATGTGACACATGCACTTAATAATCTGATAACTACAGAAAATCAGATATTGTCAATATTGTGACCAACGAGTATACATGCACTTGCATAATCAGCAATAATGGGAAACCTTCGGGTTTACATGATTTAGGCAGTAGTCAGACTTCTACTTTGCAAACAGTCAATAGTCTCATAGAAAGATGTGACAAAGTTCAAACTTTAATAATATATAATCAGAAAACTCTCCATGAAACGTCCAATAGCTGTTTTGCTGCCTTTAATTCCGTGGTGCATTTCATTTGGGGGTTGCCAGATCCTGCAAGAAGAACACCGTCACAGTTGATGAAGGAAAAGGCCAAATAAAGCCATGTCATTAGAATAGTCGGATCTGGCAACCATGTCAGGTTATTAAATCGGGTAACTGGTATACATGCTATGAGTAATCCAATTACTCGGGTGAAATCCAGCTCTTTTCAGATTTTTAAATATGATATCTAGATGGGAGTGTGCTGTAAACATGACCACTTGAATCAACAGATACATGCAGAAATCCTGCAGATTATTAAGTGCATGTAAATGTCAGTGAATATAGGGTTGGAGCTGTGCATGACACAAAGACCCAACCCCCACCAGAGCAGCGCTGAGACACACCAAGTGGAACCCCAACATGCAACCAAGGAAACCAAACACCTAAACTTGCACCTGAATAGCACTGATCACAGAGGCAGGATATGAGGCAGGGAAGTTCTGCACTGTAAATCAGTGCTCTGTCACTGAAGTGCTCTAGTTTGTATCCCGTCTCCACCTTCTATTGTCAGGTGTTATAAGATGGTTTTCATATCTAATGACCCTTCAATCAGACTTTTTTTGGCTAACCATATATGCATTTATGACCATGTGCATGCCTTTAAAGCCATAATTTACCATCATCTCATGGCTATTTCCAGCATTATTGTGCACCTTGTCTCAAAGCACAGATCATCCCAAATGGAGACCCTGAACAAATGAGTTCAGTTGATTTCAGTGGCCTGCCTCCGTCACCAGATCTCAAGCCAAGCCTCAAAGATCTCTTTGAGTTGTTTAGCCTGCAAATGTTAATGTACACATGAAAACTAATCTCCTGACATTGGCATCTCTCTGTTACAGGAAGACCTTAATCCAGTAGGATTATCATACGTGTATTTAGGAGAAAAAAGGGGAAATCTGTTCGTCTGTCTGGATTCTGATTGAAGGTGATTGAGAATGAGGGAAGGCTAGCCAAAATGAACACTTGACAGACTGATCAGAATTGACTGGACGCTCATTTTAGCATCTCGCTCTCCAGCCAGACCAATCCAATTTATTCCAAGCTCTCATTTCAGCTCATCCTCCTATTTCATCCTAAGACTTGATCCCAAGTTGACGTAAAAGAGGAGCATCCTAATCAACTCTGAGGGGGGTGTGCGTGTGTATGTGTGCGATGTGAGGCTCAGTGTCTGTCACATTACCCTCTCGCATTCATTTTAGTTTGGTTTGTTCTGCTTTCATGTCCACAGACTTTGAAGTGCCCGTTGCTGTTGTGCCGAGTTTGGATTGTAACATTTCATGGTTACTTAGCAGAGCGAAAATAAAATAAAGCTCCCCCATTTCAATATGCTTTGGCCATAAAGAGGACTCTATATGGCCTTGCCGTGCTTGTACAGAAAGATGTATCCACTTGCACTGAATTCCACAGAACATGCTGTCTCCTTAGGAAAAGATTAATGGTAACTAACCGTGAGATGATAAGTTTTACTGCGTAACAGGTTTTGTTGTCCTAATCAGTTGTAGGGATGATAAATCTGCTGGCAGGAGAGGGAGGCACTGTGGGTTCTGTGGTGACTTTGAGACTAATGCTAATGCTAACAGAACAAGATTAATGCTCTGCTGCAGGAACTTTTCCTTCACCACCTCTTTCCCTGAAGTGTGTCCACACACTTCAGATGTGGACACACTTCTGGATTCTTATCCCCCACTGATTGACGAGTACAGTGATTTCAGGATGGCTGTCCTCATTATTTTGCAGGTTATTTAGACTAGAAGAATACAAATGTCTATTTCATACCACATCTCCATATTATAGAATGCAGCAAGTTTAGGTAGTAAGGAACTGTACTGGTAAGAAAAGTTGGAAACAAAGTGAAAGTAAATACAATAACAGATGGCCATTGTGTTCCAATTAAAATATCCATGTAGACAGCAGTTTTTGGAAGAACGCAGGTTTCTCATTTAAAGACGGTCCTCTTTGAAAGTCTCTGAGGTACCCGATTATAGCCAGATTTGATGGTAGCATCACTTTTTATCTTTCTCTGCATAGGCAATGCAATAATTCTGTTCCTGGACCTGGGAATTATATTTTGATATTCTCACCCTGACTAAGGAGCTCAAGGTGCTTATTTGACAGCTGCACATTCATGCTCACCTGTTCTACCACATCGCAAAAGGGCTCAACTTTGGCTTTAGATCTGGTGACTCTGGGTTCATTGAAGTAAACTGAACTTACTGTAATGTTCATGTTTTCTCTATTTGTTTGTTTTTGTTTAACATCACATCAGGTTCAATGGCTAGTCATGACTGAACAAGGTTAAGCACAAGGTTACATTGCAACTAGTCATACACACTCATACTGTCTCACAGTACACAATGGTTAACTGAATACTGTAGCCTTTCTGTCGACGTTGGCCATTTTCCTGTGATCTCTCTCATTAACAAGGCATTTCTTACTCTCAGACGTTCCACCAGTAAACTTAGAGAACCCATAGTGCCTAAAAAATCCAGAAGAGCCAGTTTCTGAAAGACCGCACAAACTACATCTGTCCAACAACCATGCACAATAATTTCATCTCCATTCTTGTGTGATATGAACACTAACCCAAGATTTACCCAAGTCTGCAGATTTTATGTCTTACCCTGCTGCTACATGGCTGGCTTATTGGGTAATTGCATGGCTAGCAAGGTGAAACAGCCCTAACTAATAAAGCTGCTGGGGTGTATGTATGCTGGAAAATCGGTGTGGTCAATTGAGTTGAAGTTTGAAGAACTGCAATTAACTAAGTTTTGTAGTTTGGTTCCTTCCTGATTTACATTTACAGCATTTTAGCAGACGCCCTTATCAGAAGCGACTTACAATTGGATACGACTACAATCCAAGCAATGGTGGGTTACAGGGCCGTTGCTCAAGGACCCAACAGTGCAGGCTGGCACAGGTGGGATTTGAACCCCTTGGACCTTGTGGTCCATAGTCCAGTACCTTACCCACTAGGGCACGCAGTCCAGTCCAGTGTATAACCACACTTCTTTGTGGTCAGGGTCACAGGGGAGTGAAGCTATCAAGGTAATCACAAGGTAAGACCTTAAGCATGCCCTTTAAAAGGGATGCCAGTAATCTCAGGGGCTGGGTAGCGGTCACTGTGGGTAGTGCCGAGAGGACGATGCCCCATCTTGCCTCCTCTCCTAAAGCTTCCCTGTCATGCCTGTACGATGCTGAAACTGGCCAGATGCCACCACCAGGGCTTGAAACTAGGGTCCTGGGTGGTGGATGGAAAACGGGCTGTTGCGCTTGCCTAAGCAAGTAAGATTTAATGTAGGAAAGGAGGCATAATGTAATGATAAAGCAAATGAGGTGAGGCAAATGGGCTAATGCAATAAATGTAGATTGGCGTCAATTTACCCTACATACTACACCTGTGTGACCATACACGTGAGAGAGGCTAGGCGTAAGGAGCAGGTGACTGGATCAAATCTTCTTTATAAAGAGCTAGTCCAAACATTGCAGTCAGGAACAGCTCTATGTCTGTGTGATCGTCTCGTCTGTGAGTGAATGAGGTTTGGGATTTGTATTCTTTTATGGTAGCTGAATGAATTTTCCATTAGAGGCATGGGACCCTGGACAAATCTGTACAATCCTGCCATGTGTGATTAGCCTGGCATTCTTAATCCTCTCCCCTGCATCCTGGTTCTGCTGTCCAGTGAATGCTTTCTCTTTTCCTTTGCACTCCACTCTTGGTCCTCATTAACATTCTCTACTCTTCATCACTATAACTCCATAACTCTGTATGACACTCCATCTGATGCAGAGCCTGAGGAAGGTCACCTGATTGGCTATAGTAATAAGCAGAATACACCATTTCAAACGAATATTCATGAGCACGGGAAGTGATGTCGCTGTTCCTAGGATGTATCCGGATTACTGTAAACATAGTTCAAAACACTAGCAAAGATCCAGAGTTTACGCAACTGTTTATGAGAATGGAAGATAGATACAATATAATCACAGTTCAGGTATGCACAGTTTAACGTCCATCCAGTCAATGACTGTTCGTTTTAACAGCTGGTCACCTCAACTGCCAATCAACACTGCGGATCCACGAGCAGAGGTGGGAGTTAAATAACGGAAGTCTGTCATTCGTCCATCATTGTGTGTGTGTGTGTGTGTGTGTGTGTAAATAAGTGAAACTACATTAGTATTGTTTGCTCACATTTGGACTAGAGACTGTCCTCACTTGGTTGATGTGTTTAGAGACTTTTTTTAAGCAAGCTACATGTGTTTGTGTGTATGACTTTCCACTACATATTTGTAACAAGCTGTTAATGGCGTTCATAAGTGTGTGTGCCTGTCCTATTTGTAAGTAGTACTCCTTACTACTCTGTTTCATCTGATTGATGTTCCATGTTGTTTGTAATACTGTCTAATGTGTTTTTGGCTTCCATCAAACAAAGGTATCAGGTCCATCATTCCATCCTCCTTAGTGTTAGTGCACAGGGTCGTAACAGTACATTTACTCTATTTTTTTATAATTATTTTGAATTTCCATACATTAGAAATGGAGTGGCATTAGAGTCGCTGTGTAGATGGTAGTGTTCCACTCATGCTTTTAGTGGTATCGAGGCTATGCCACTATGGTAATGTCCTATTAACATCCATTTCGGTCATCGCCCTGTTTCTCCGAATGTAATGTGGTTGTTAAATGGCATATACCTGTATGTCAAAATTTAAATAAGGATAATGTTGTTTAATTCTTGGATGATCCTCAGGCCATGTACAAATCTGCTTTAACATATAAAAATGTATTTATTTCCAAAACCATCATGATATTATGACAAAGATTTTCTAACAACAGACTTGAATACAGAAAATTGAAGACCTGAGATGCATTATTAACTTAAATATGGTGACTTTCAGACAAGCCTTCATAGCCACACTGACACTCAATGTCTGACCAGTGCCTGAACTTTCAATTAGTGTCAATATAAAGGACTTTTATCTTTGAAAAATTTGGTTTATATCTTGTTCGAGCCGCTTTAGGAGAATCAAGCAATTTCCTATTTCAAGGTTGGACACTAAAATATTGCCATGGGGAAATGCTTTAGGCATGAAAATTGCACAGGGGGTTGTTATTGTTATTCTCATTGAAATGATCTATACCATATTCCAAGCACTTTGTTCAGCGGAGGCAGGCTGCCTTCAAATACAGGGATTAACTGCCAGCTCAGGCTGGTGCAAGATGGTTTCTTTAATCCCATAGACACATCTCTGAAGTTATCGCATTCCATGGTGTGCAGGGTATTCCACGGACAGGGATTCATCCTACTCAGTCATCCCATTAGGGACATGCTTGCCTTGTTACCCTGTGAATTCTGGGCTGGGCACATACAGTCTCTCAAGCTCTGGATATGCACTGTCCAATCACCTTTATTAGCCCACTCCTTGTTTCTACCTTCATGTCCATTTAATCAGTTCCACTTACCCTATAGAAAGCACGTTGTAGTCTCAAAATACAGACGTAGGCCTTTTTCCCAACATTATTGTTTAAGTTCCCCTTTACTTCTCTTCTCAATGGGCAGGGACCCCCCACATGATCAGGACATTGGGATGGTGGATCATTCTCGGCATGCAGTGAAAAACGGATATGGTGGGTTTGTTTAGTGTGTGTGGTACGGGTATGAATGGATCGGAAACAGCAGTTGCTGGTGGAGTTTTTTTTGATTGATCCTTTGGGGTCATGACCATTAGAAAACTGGTAAAAGTAACCATGATAACCGTAACATAACAAAGTATGTAGAGGAAACAGATGGACTGCAGGTCTGTATTGTAGAATACAACGTGCTTCTATATGATAAGTGGAACTGATGAAAGGGGACAGCGATTGTAGAAACAATGGGGTGGTCAAATTTAAAGTGATTGGACAGTGTATAACTAAAAGGACCGTACCATAGGATAGTGGTTAAGGCATTGACTGGAGTCGAGTGTTCTGAGTTTAAATCCTGGATACATTCAGGCTGCTATCTTGGGCCCTTAAACAAGGCCCTAACTTCCCTGTTCAGACAAATTTTAAGTTGCTCTGGATAAAGGTGTCTGCTGAATGATAATGTATGATCTTCCTATGCACTGTCTTGCCCTCATGTAGCGTTCACTCTCAGCCCTTACCAGAGATGATATTTCTGTTACTAAAATAAAGTATGACAGTTAATCCGTTTAGTCGTTTCAAAGTGTTTTCCGCTCTTTCGCTTTTCAAGAGCATGGCCAAGCAGAAAACTAGGGGCCTTGTCTCCGAGAGCTGGCTGGGCTGATTGAAGCTGGAACCCCTGCTGTGCTTTCACGCGAAGCCACCGCTAGCTCCAGAATTAAATAAAAAACACTGGTAATCTCGATAGGCCACTTCTCTACACACTGCCTGAAAGTGAGCATTGAACACGGGAAGGGTGGAGAGCAGGAAACTTTCTCGATCTGGCTCTCTCTGGTGATGTGTTCCACTTCCCTTTGTTTGGTGTGTCGAAGCTGAACAGGCCATACTGTGGTGTGTGAGTAAGAGAGAGAAGATTGGAGAGAAAAAACCTGAGCCTGGAGTGCTTGATTAACTGCGAAATAAGGGAAAAAATGAAATGTAAAATTTGGCCTGTGCAAACATTTGAGCACCTTCACAGAGGATCCACTACTGTTTGTGCAAGGTCTGCTTTGCTAATTAATTTAGTAATACAATTTAAACATACACTCTATATAAACACCAATCCTTAGACTAATATAATGAGGGTTTCCAGATGAGGCTAGGCTCCAGGGGCATTATCAGACCCACTTTATTGTAACCGACTAAAATTATAGGGCAACAAGTCAGTGTTATCCTGGACTGCTGAAAAGAAATACAGGACATGCCATGCAAATTCCTACAGGCACTACATTTCCCATCATGCTTGAGCACCTGTCCAAAAGCTTGAACACTTTCAGTCAGAAACGGTTTCTTTCGGTTTTTCTCACGGAGTAATGGACATCCGCAAATATTTAAAAGAAAGTCCGCCACACTGTAGACAAGGTAATGACAGCTCATAGCTTTATGTTTAGTTAATGCAATTAATTGAATTAATTGAGACTGTGGTAGCCTAGTGGTTAAGGTACTGGACTATGGACCAAAAGGGTTCAAATCCTGCCTCTGCCAAGCTGCCACTGTTGGGTCCTTGAGCAAGACCCTTAACCCACAATTGCTTGGATTGTAAGACTGTATCAACTGTAAGTCGCTCTGGATAAGGGCGTCTGCTAAATAATGTAATGTAAATTAAAATTCTTTAGTGTTAATTTGTTCTTCATGTCTCATCCATGGCAGTGTAACACAAACTTGTGTTAAAGCACTTAATCTATTTAGTGTTTAACAGGCTTATTTTTTAAGCACAGTTGTGCCCCTGCGACTGATTGACAAGCAGAGGGGTACAGTTGTGCCCCTCTAAATTCTTTGTGCCCCAGCACAACTAGTCTAGTCTATGGCTGTCTTTTTTATGTCTTGCTTCCTCGTTCTCCTTAACTCAGGACATTTTTCTTTGCCACTACTGCCTTTAATTTCCACACAGGAGGATAATATACTGAATATTCCATAATGTATCTATGAAGTGTGACACTGAGAACAGCATAAACTGTATTTCTGTAATTTCAATGATTTGGTGCTACCATTTGACCTATATGCATCAGAGTTAATTAACGCTGTTATTATAGCTAATATGCACTGTTTCACAAATATTGGGCTTAACACATACTGCAGCGCAGTGAGAATGATTTGCTGAAGTCCTTATCAGTTAAATATGTATTTCATATTCTTTGGGATTCAGAGCTCTTTAATGGTGCTTTAATTAACTAGGAATCACCCCACTCCTATATGTAATTAAATGCTATTGAACCACTTAATCACCTGGGTCCTTAAACAGTTATTTGGGAGAGCCTCAGCTAAAAAACTCCCTTTGGGATAAGTGATGATAAGACCATACACATTGAGTTGAACATGTGTGAATAATCAAAGGAACATGTCAAACCGATTGTCCTTGTATTTCTGCTGAAATGTCAAATTTGGTGTATTTTCATGTTGTGTCCTTTTGGAGAGGTGGTATGATCTAGAAATGTCCTCCTTTTTGAAGTCAGTTGTCAGGGTGTTGTGTCAAACCCATCCAAGTCCAAAGGAGCATCCAGGTTTAAATATGATGCTAAAGTTCTTTTAAACATTACTAGAATTACTAGAAGGTAGCAAAAACACTAGAATCTAATCTAATCTAAAGTTATCTTATTCACCTTTACTGTAATCTTGACATATGACTGTGGTAGCCTAGCGGGTAAGGTACTGGACTATGGACCAGAAGGTCCAGGGTTCAAATCCCACCTCTGCCAAGCTGCCACTGTTGGGTCCTTGAGCAAGGCCCTTAACCCACAAATGTTTGGATTGTAAGATTGTACCCATTGTAAGTCGCTCTGGATAAGGGCATCTGCTAAATGCTGTAAATGTAAATGTATGCATGGGTGTACACTTACCGGCCACTTCATGAGGTACAGTTCTCTAGTTGCCTTCAGAACAGCCTTAATTTTGTGTGACATAGATTTAACAAGGTGCTGGAACATTCCTCAGAAATGTTGTTCCATATTGACATGATAGCACCACACAGTCGCTGCAGATTTATCTGCACATTTATGATACATCTCTTCCACTGCATCTCAAAGATGCTCTATTGAATTGAGATCTTGTAGATGTGGAGGCCAATTGAGTACAATTGGATTCAATGGGCACAGGCACGCCTGGGGCAGGGTGTCAGTCAATCACAGCATTCCATAAAGCATAGCGTCTGACCTTCCTTTGCAAACTCCACCCAGGATTTGAACCCAGGCTCTCAGAAACTGTTTCTAGTAGCTGGCTCGTCCCACTGAGCCACAGGTGCTGCTATCAAATGAGTAGTCTTCCTACATTGATGTGAATACTGGGCTGGGGAAGTGAGGGTTTGGAATCCATGCATTTCCTGATTTCTCTGCTCTGCCTTAAGCAGACAGTAGAGAGATAGTTTTGTACAAATCATTAGCAGTAACTAATAATGATAATAATTATTAACTTACAAGTACAGAACAAAAATTTTCTACTGAAGACTTGAGGTTCGACTCTGACTAGCAAGCGACTCATGACAACTTGTAAAATAAATATTTTATTCTCTCACGACATATAGTCAAAGACTCCCAAGAATCTTCACATCTCACTTACATAAAGGTGGGTTCTCTGTTTGAGTCTGGCAAACTTCAGACGAGCCTGGACATGTACTGGCTTAAGCAGGGGGACACGCCTGGCACTGTAGGATCTGAGTCCCTCTCGGCATAGTGTGGTACTGATGGTAGCCTTTGTTACTTTGGTCTCAGCTCTCTGCAGGTCATTCATCAGGTCCCTGGTTAATATAGAGATTTTCCTTGTCATTGTCACCTCTGGCTTGGGCACTAGACTTGGATTTTTGTAAACCTGCTTTAAATATAACACATCCAAGGCTGACATACCATCAGCTACAAGACTGATAAACATTGCTTAATGCTCCAGTTATAAGTCAGATTTGAACTGTGTTGAAAATTGTGTTTAATTACAGAAGTCCAAGAAAATGACTACGAATTACTAATTACAACATCGCCGTATAAATTTGAGTGATTTCTGTAACCCAACATTGGGTCAATATTAGAACAAGTATACAGATGTTATTTCCACCACACAGTGTTATGTATTATGTGTAATGTGAAGAGCCCAATTTGCTGTGGTACTTTATAATGCAAAAATGTTCATTGTGACCCACCAGTGCATCTACTGTTTAATATAACAGCTGGATTGATCAGATTAGATATTTAGAAAACGTCCTTCTATGATAATTATGGTACAATATACAGGGTGTCTAAAATGTAATTCCCACTTTGACATTGGTAATGCATGTCAATGTCAGAAAACTCCATTATTAAACTAGACGTGTTATCAAACAATGTGGATAAAACCTGGGCTCCCTGTGCTTCATATGAATCTGAATACAGCCTTTCATGGATGTTGTTTGGTTAGTAATGCAATACATTTATTAAAGTGGGACTTGCTTTATAGACACCCTGTATATAATTAGATTTACTGGATGTTTGCTTACATTTTAGTTTGAATAGTGCACTTTACACTTTAGGAAACTTAGTATTATTCCACATGCAGTCAGCTCCAGCATTATTGGCCTTAACCCATGGCAGAAAAATAGCTAATTAGCTTAATGTCAATAAATATGAGAAATGCAGACTTGGGAATTACAGGCCAATCTTCAACATCTCTTACTTAGTTAAAGTAATGGGATTGGTGGTAACAGCTCAACTTCAAGCATTTCTCCTAAACAACAATTTATTAGAACCATTTCAGTCAGGCTTCCATACTCATGTTACTGAATCTGCTCTGCTAAGACCTGTACATGACCTATTGCTTGATGCTGATAGGTGAGCAAGTAACATCCTTCTACTCCTGGCTTTCAGTGCTTCCTTCTGCACAAAGTATGATCTACAGTACTTCTCTCCAATTTCTCCTCCATTGGTATCTCAGGAACAGCCTCAGTTTGGTTTCATTCTCACAGACAACAATTTGTTACTATTGGTAAACATAACCTGTCCAATGCACCTGTTACCCAGAGGGTCCCTCAAGGATCTGTTCATGTCACCCTTAGGCCAAATTATCCAGAGCCACAAGCTGAGTTTCCATTGTTATGCCAATGACATACAGGTATAATGTATGTCAACACAAACTATGGTCTTAACTTTACACCGCAATCTCGGACAGTTTGAATCCATGAGCTAAAACTCTGGACGAATGATGGATAAACAACTTCCTGAAATTAAATACAGATAAAGCCAAGCTCCTGTTAGTATCATCTATGAACTTCATTACAAAATTGCCCAACATCACTTGACACTGATGATGCTTCCCTGAGGCCTTCATTAGCTGCAAGAAACCTAGGAGTACTGTTTGCTTCCTCACTTAATTTTGAGGCTCACGTTAAGTCATTAACTCTACATTTTTACCATTTTTTTGTAACACTGTCTGTCTTTGGCCTGACAAAACATTGGTTCACTGGTCTTCTGGCTAAAATCCTTAACAAAGCTCTGCAGCAAGAACACTCACAACAAAAAAAAATGACATCACCTCTGTTCTCATTCAGCTGCACTGGGCACCAGTAACCTTAATTATTAGGTATAAGGAAAGCTACTGGTGCCACAAAATGTTCTCCTAACTGTTGAACATATTTGAAAATAACATTGTATTTGTAACCAATATGTGCAGAGAATTTATAATCACACATGGTATGCAACATGTATCCATTCAGCTGTGTTATTTATTTTCTTACATTTACTTGAGCACTACAAGATGTTATGCTGACACCAATGTGACACTTCATGTGGGACTGGACTATGTACCAAAAGGTCCAAGGTTCAAATCCCACTGCTGCCAAGCTGACACTGCGGGGTTTTTGCACAAGGTCTATAACCCACAATTGCTTGGATTGTAAGGTTGTACCAGTTGCAAGTTGCTCTGGATAAGGGCGTCTGCTAAATGCTCTAAATGTAATGTAAATATTGCTGTTATGTTTAAAGCACTTCATGCTCTGCATATTTTGGGGAGCTCCTCCATTCCTACAGGTCTCCATGCACCCAGAGGTTCCCTGATGGCAGTCTATACTGTCCCCTATTACACTCTCCTCAATGGGTGGCAGATCTTTCAGCCATGTAACCCAAGGGCTGTGGAATTAGTGACTGTACTTCTGATTGTAGTTCTGTTGAGTCCTTCAAGTCTTGTGAAGACCTTCCTATTCAATCAATACTTCTGTCCTTCTTCTTTTTGTGTCCCACTTTGTAAAGTGACCTTGAGACTGTGAAAGGCACTATGTAAAACATAGTGGTTTTGTGTATGGGCACATCACGTGAGCCTGAATGTGTTGGAGATTGCTGACTTCATTGTTTGTGTCTTCCGTGTGTTTTGGAGTTAGCGTTTTACTTAGTTAGTGAGAGCATTAGTTAGTGTTTTGTGCTTCGTGTCTGATTAAAATTCATTCGGACATTTGCTTTGAAAACTCACTTAGATAAACGCTTTTTGGTTCCAGTGCCATCCTGCAGGCTTTGTGTCTTCTTTGAGGTTGTGTGTGGTGGTGGGCATTGTTGGATATTTTCTCTCCTTCCCGTTACCCTTTTCCTACTCTGGTGTCCCAACCCTAGACTGCGACATAATTCTTCTTTTTCTTCTTCTTCTTATTGTCTAACATTTAATGAAAGTAGACTTATTCCACAAACTATATGTATTAACATCATGTTTATTCAGTTCCTATGGTTTGGAGGAAACAGCCAGCGACTAGAAACAGCAGTTCCAGATGACCTGAGTTCAAACCCTGGTCTGGGCTTGCAATGTTAAGGTTGGGATGTGTAGTCACACATCCTGCAATGGACTGGTGCCCCATCCAGATCATACATACGTCTGCTCCCAGGGTGCTCTAGGATTGGCACTTCTCGTCGTGAGACCATGATGAGAGTAATTAGGGAATAAAAAGGGAAAATGTATTGGAAAACCATGTGTGCCAATATTTAGACCATGTAACACTAATTGTATATCCATGGATTACTGTTTCACCCTGGTACAACTAAGGGGTGACACTGAATTGAAATATCTTCAGCAGACTTCACGTTTTCAATAGTGTAAAGGGAACTGGTATGTCCGGTATGCATCGCAAAGCATGTTGATTTGGTTTAAATATTTAAACTCTTTATTTCTAAATTGTACAAAATGGCTGTGGAAACTCTTACAGAACCAAAGCAGCTAAAACTTCTGTTAATGTCCAGGTGTGTTGCATAAAAGATGCATATTAAACGAGCTTATATAAACAGCATCATTACAGATAAAGCAGAATCAAAGGTAGGCCTCCACATGTTGCAGGGGAAATGAATTACAGCGGATACTGTACGGCAATTAAAACCCCTGTGAAAGCTCCTCAATTATACACACACTGATGAGCCGCTTGGCTGTCCACAGTCACTGTCACGCAATCGCTCACTTTGAAGAGAGATGAGAGAAAGCATTATAATTACCATGGTGCCATATGGTCAGCACAGGGATTGTGCACGAAAATATTTACTCTGTCCTCCATGCTTCTTTTTCTTGCAGATTATGTCTCTGTTTGTGCGTGCCAGCGTGCACTGTCAGACCTCGTCAGTGCTCACCAGTGCTGCAGACCACCATCCAGAGCTGGGCCTTAATTAGAGTCTGTTCAGCAGTCATTACTGCAATTAGCGTGGCTGTGTGTGCCTGCCTGGGGTACCTGAGCGCAAGCACGTTCTCCCCACCAGGAGCTCCATGGGCCCAACAGCTGCTTTCAGTGTGCGTTTGTGTGTGTGTGTGCGTGTGTATTTGTGTGTGTCTGACATTACTTAATTACCTGCTTCTTGTTAATTTATTTATTCGCCAGCTCCACACTTGTTTTTCTGCTCTTCTGTTAGCAGTTGTTCCATGACCTGTAAACTGACCTGGATAGAAGTGTTTATGAAAGCTGGGAAATGTGCATAAAAGGAAACCTTAGCACTGCGTATGCTAGTTTATTTATTATTTATTATACAGTGGGGCAAAAAAGTATTTAGTCAGCCACTGATTGTGCAAGTTCTCCTACTTAGAAAGATGAGAGAGGTCTGTAATTTTCATCATAGCTACACTTCAACTATGAGAGACAAAATGAGGAAAAAAATTAAGAAATTACATTGTAGGATTTTTAAAGAATTTAATTGTAAATCATGGAGGAAAATAAGTATTTGGTCAATAGCAAAAGTTCAACTCCATACTTTGTAACATAACTTTTGTTGGCAATGACAGAGGTCAAACGTCTCCTGTAAGTCTTCACCAGGTTTGCACGCACTGTAGCTGGTATTTTGGCCCATTCCTCCATGCAGATCTCCTCTAGAGCAGTGATGTTTTGGGGCAACACGGACTTTCAACTCCCTCCACACATTTTCTATGGGGTTGAGGTCTGGAGACTGGCTAGGCCACTCCAGGACCTTGAAATGCTTTTTACGAAGCCACTCCTTTGTTGCCAGAGCGGTGTGTTTGGGATCATTGTCATGCTGGAAGACCCAGCCACGTGCCATCTTCAATGCTCTCACTGATGGAAGGAGATTTTTGGCCGTTTTAAAATCTCACGATACATGGCCGTCCGTTCTTTTTTCTTCCCTTAACACGGATCAGTCGTCCCTGTCCCTTTTTTGCAGAAAAACAGCCCCAAAGCATGATGTTTTCCACCCCCATGCTTTACAGTAGGTAAGGTGGTTCTTGGGACTCAGCATATGTTTTCCTCCAGTTGAGTTTTTAACCAAAAAATTCTATTTTGGTTTCATTTGACACATGATATTTTCCCCGAATCCTCTTCTGGATCATCCATATGCTCTCTGCCAAACTTCAGACGGGCCTGGACATGTACTGGCTTAAAGCAGGGGGTCATGTCCTTCCTCGGCGTAAATATGTTTTTACTGTGGTAGCCTTGTTACTTTGGTCCCAGCTCTCTGCAGGTCAATCATCAGGTCCCCTCCGTGTAGTTCTGGGATTTTTGCTCAGCGTTCCCATGATCATTTTGACCCCACGGAATGAGATCTTGTGTGGAGCCCAGATCGAGGGAGATTATCAATGGTCTTGTATGTCTTACAATTGCTCCCACAGTTTTGATTTATCCAACACCAACTTGCCTGCCTATTGTAGATTCACTTCTTCCCAGCCTGGTGCAGGTCTACAATTTTCTAGGCTGTGTCCTTTCAACAGCTCTTTTGGTCTTGGCCATGGTTTGAGTTTTGGAGTCTGAGTTTGTTTTGAGGCTGTGGACAGGTGTCTTTTATACAGATAACAAGGTCTGTTTATACAGAAACAGGTGCCATTAATACAGGTAACGAGTGGAGGACAGAAGAGCTTCTTAAAGAAAAAGTTACAGGTCTGTGAGAGCCAGAAATCTTGCTTGTTTGTGGGTGACCAAATACTTATTTTCCACCATGATTTACAATTAAATTCTTTAAAAATCCTACAATGTGATTTCCTGGATTTTGTTTCTCATTTTGTCTCTCATAGTTGAAGTGTACCTATGATGAAAATTACAGACCTCTCTCAACTTTCTAAGTAGGAGAACTTGCACAGTCAGTGGCTGACTAAATACTTTTTTGCCCCACTGTATGCATTAGTGGGGGACACGGTGCAAGTAGCTAGTGCTGTCATCTCAGCACCAGATCACCAAAGCTCCAGAGATCCCCAGTTCAAGGCTGCAGTCAGAGTTTTCATGGTCTCCACATATCTGGTTTTCCTAAAAGTCAAATTTCGTATTCATTCACTTTCTTTTCCGCTTAATCCTTCACAGGGTCGCCGGAGAGCCGGTGCCTAGCCGGCAGCATTGGGTGCAAGGCAGGAACAAACTTAGACAGGGCTCCAATCCATCGTAGGGCACACATACTCATACATACTTGGGCCAATTTTAGCATAATCAAATAACCTAACGCATTTCTTTGGACTGTGGGAGGTAACCAGAGTACCTGGAGTAAACAGACGTGGACATGGGGAGGACATGCAAACTCCACACAGAAAGAACCCAGACCACTTCACCCGATATCAAACCCAGGACCTTCTCACTGTGAGGCGACAGTGCTACCCACTGAGCCACCGTGCCACCATAAATTTCATATTTTATGTGTCAAATGAACCTATATAACAGCACCTTTTAATAACTTTTTATCCATATTTACCAAGAGTGTCCATAATTCGGAAGCTGAATGTATTTAAAATGACAGGATTAGAGGAGTTCAAAACCCTACATATAATTTACAGTAAGTACACTTGGATGGACAAAAAGTCCCTTGAGTACAAAACATCCACTTTCTCATTTTAATGATAAGACTTAAAGGCCATTGGAAGGAATGACTCAATCACCGCTCATAAACTGACATGTTCTTTAAGTCTCATCATACTACTCATTCTCAAACCTATTTTGTTCATGAATAAGATCTTAGTAATCACAGAGGACTCACTCCGCTGTGATCCACACATACTGTAGAAATGAAACGAACCCCTCTTTAGGGCTTTCTGCTTGTTTACTGTCCTGTTTTTGCCATTTGTGCACAGATATCCCTGTAGTGTTTTACTGACTGAAGCGCTTCCTCTTTTTCTCAAGGCTATTTCAAAAGATTATTGAGTTTACTATCAGGATCTCAGCTTGTCTTCCCCTATTCTCCCTCTCCTATATCTCCCTACTGTGTTCCATTGTAATGCAGCAGAAAAAAGAGATGGACAGTATGTAAAACTAAGCAGCTATAACACGATCAAATTCTCGGCTCACACATCCTTCTCTGTATAAAACGATGCCCTCTGATTCTTTTAGCACTGTTGTCGGACTCAGGGAGGGGAATACTTTTACAATACAATTAGGTAAATAATGAGCTTAACTGACAGAAAGCAGAAAGCAGGGGTCAGCGCATAGTCCATGAATATTTCTGTTGAGCAGAGCAGATGATATGTTTACAGAGCTGAATGCTGGTTAATCCCCAGAAGTCTAACGAGAACTGTGGGCTATGCAATCAGGATGACACAAACTTGGGAAAACATTTCTGTCAGAATTGTCTCTACTTGCAATTAGGCGTTAGGCATCATCAGAAAGGGTTTCCTGCTTCCTACAGTACCTGCTGTTATAGCCTGGTCCTTTTCATCTTTGGTCTGGAGAACATAGCGTCCATTTCTTCCAAAAGAGATGTGGAATACTGATTCATCTGACCACAATACACATTTCCACTGTGTGATGGTTCATCCCAGATGCCTCTGAGCCCAGAGATGTCAAATACTGCTTCTGGACATGGTTAACATAAGGCTTCTTTTTGCCTAGAGAAGTTGAAAAATGGACTCCTTGTGCCCCGGACCAAAGACGAAAAGGACCATCCAGACTATTATCAGCTACAAGTCCAAAAGCCAGAGTCTGTCATGGTATGGGACTGTGTCAATGCCCTTGGCGAAGGTCATTTTCAGTTTTGTGATGGCAGCATTAATGCAGAAAAGTACATTGAGATATTAGAGCAACATTAAGTCCTTCAAGATCACATGTTTTCCAGGGACGTCCGTGCGTTTATCAACAAGTCAAGGCAAAACAAGTCAAATCAGAAAATGTCTGGACTGAAATAGGAAAACTCCTTCCAGTCTTTCTCTGAGCATCATTTGTTACTAAAATGGAGATCCTCTATGTTCATTACAGACTCAGCCTTTCCTGGATGCTGCTTTTGTACCAAATCATTATTATAATCACCTGTTTAAAATCACATTATTTAGATTTTAAAAATTCTTTAATAGCTCTAAATTGCCCATGCCCCCGTCCATTTTATGGAATGTGTTTGCAGGTCTGAAATTGCATTAATGGATGTTTTTTTATGAACAAATGCAATAAAATTTGAAAACCAGACAAAATTATAATATCTTGGAGTTCATACTGTTTGCAATTAAATAAAATTCAAAGTGAATGTAAGAACCAACTCTGGCACTGCATTTTTTTTTATTTGCATTTTCCATACAGTCCCAACTTTTTCCGATTTGGGGTTTGTTAAATTATAAACATAAGATAAAATCATACCAACAGAGAGTTCCCCTCCTGGCAAATGAACAAAGATGAACTTTGATTGTTTATTTAAGTTTTTGTGGTCATTGCACTTTGTAGGTTCTGCAATACAGACTGTGGTCCATCTGTTTTTTACATACTTTGTTAGTCCCCTTTATTTTCTGTTCTCTAATGGTCGGGACCCCCACAGACCAAAGTACTATTTTGGGTGATGGATCATTCTCAGCACTGCGTGACATTGACATGGTGGTGTTTTGTGTTAGTGTGTGTTAATGATTTTTCAGGACACCACAGTGCTGCTGGAAGTTTTTAAAAAAACCCTGTGTTCAGTCACTGTTCACTGTATTAGATACATTCACCTTGTTACCTCACCTTGTAGATGTAAAGTCAGGAGACAGTAGCCTCATCTGTTGTTGCCACAGTTTTTTTGTGTTAGTTATCCTCTAATCCTTCAGTCAGTGCCTCACAGGAATGCTGCCTACAGGATGCTGCTGATGGAAGGACATTTTTGGCTGGTGAAACTATTTTCAGTCCAGCAGTGACACTGAGGTGGCTTAAAACTCCAGCACACAACTTAAATAAAGAAACAGAATATAAACTGAAAAATATAGAATGCCTAAGACTTTTGCGCAGTACTGTATGTCCTGAAAAACAAAACAAAACACCACTCCTTGGACAAACATATTCAAAATTAAATTGCAGATGAAAAACCTCCAGAAGCAATCATTATAAAAAAAATATGCCAAGTATTGCAATATTATTATGGACTTCAGCCACAGTGTCAGTAGTAAAGTACATCTATGGTTTGGGACACAGTCTAAAAAGTCACATGGCATATAGATAAAGCAGGGCTGTATTTTGTCATTGGTGTGGTCAGTGAAGAATCACATGGCATAAGGACAAAGTTAGGTTTGACTATTGGTTGTGATCACTGATAGATCACATATGGTTAAACTTGGGTTGATCATTGTCATTGGTTAGAGTAAGTGAAAGATCACATGGCTCATGGTTAAAGTTCATTCACTCATTTTCAGTAAATCCATTATGCAGGTGAGGGGCACAGTGGGCAGGCAAATGGGCAGTGCGCAATACAAAGAGTCTATCCCAGAAAAAACTGGGAACTGTCACCAGTTCAGAAGACACTTGCTCATTCACACTCCTCATACACTGGGACAATTTAAAGCAGCCAAACCAGCCACTCCCCTGTTTTGGGGAGATAAGAGGAAATTGAAGAAAGCATGAAGAGAGCATGCTAACTTTACTCTGACAGTGACCCCAAATGGGGATCAAACCTGGGTCACTAAAGTCCAGTGAAATGCGAGTCCTGTTAAGGGGCAGTCTATATGATCAGAAAATGAAGGGTTTTTGTTGTACCATAAATTAATCGTGGGGGTCTTTTTTTCAGAAGGTAAACGTACTCTGACTGTGACTTCACCTAGTAACTTGTCAGTGCCTTAACTGTACCGACTGAACAGTACAGTGTAATGTGGAGGTCCCAACAGTGGCAGCTTGGCAGAGGGGGGATTTGAACCCTGGACCTTTTGGTCCATAGTCCAGTACCTTACCTGCTAGGCTACCACCATCTTAGTGAAGGCCTCCACTGTGTCAGTGGCACATCTACAGTACTGTATTCTTAGTGCAAATAATTCCCCATGGGTCCTAAAATGGTTGATGACTACCATTGATGAAAGTGTTGCTTTTACTTTTCACTTTCCTCTATTACTCACTAAATTACATGAGACTTTTCAACACTTTACTATACAATAAGCTTTGTGTTAATGATTTTGCCCAACTGTAGGTTAATGTAAGCATTTTAAACAAGGTTGGCTATACTATGACAGAGTATGGACTATATTAAACTTATCGGTTCATTATACATACTTATGATGGATTTGTTGGAACATATCCCCATCATAAATCAGGGATCACCTGCACAATGCCTTATACAGTGTGGATTTTCTGGGGATCTGGAACAGATTCATTCAATTTACATTATTCCTTATCGAAAAAATTTGCTCGGTACTTGTCATTTATGGTTCTCGACCAGCCTTCTGTAACCGAGGTACCACTGTATAATGTTTGTGTTGTATTTATTACATTATTAAACTGGACTTGGACTTAAAAATCACATTATGCCACTGCATTATATAAAGTCCATGTGTTACTGACATTACATAAGAAACTAAATTTGCATTTCCTGAAGGAACTACAACAGTGCTTGAAATATTGGTTTGTGTCCCAATACTTTTGGCCACGTTGTTTTTGTGTCCCCAATACTTTTGGCCACATGTGGGTTTTTTTGGTACTCTATATGTATCTATTATGTTATATGGAGGCATACAGTGAGACAAAAAAAAAGTATTTAGTCAGTCACTGATTGTGCAAGTTATCCTACTTCGAAAGATGAGAGGTCTGTAATTTCAACTATGAGAGACAAAATGAGAAAAAAAAATCCACGAAATCACATTGTAGGATTTTAAAAGAATTGTATTTGTAAATTGTGGTGGAAAATAAGTATTTGGTCAGTTGCTTTTGTAACATAACCTTTGTTGGCAATGACAGAGGTCAAACGTTTTGTCTATGTCTTCACCAGGTTGGCAAACACACTGTAGCTGGTATTTTGGCCTATTCCTCCATGCAGATCTCCTCTAGAGCAGTGATGTTTTTGTTGGGGCTGTCGCCTGGCCAACATGGACAAGAATTTTATTTGTAAATAATGGTGGAAAATAAGTTTTTTAATTTTGGTCAATAAATTTTTTGGTTCAACTCATATACTTTGTAACATAACCTTTGTTGGCAATGACAGAGGGGAAAACGTTTTTCCTGTAAGTCTTCACCAGGTTTTGCACACACTGTAGCTGGAATTGTGTTTTGGCCCATTCCTCCATGCAGATCTCTCTCTAGAGCAGTGATGTTTTGGGGACAACACAGACTTTCAACTCCCTCTCCCACAAATTTTTCTATGGGGTTGAGGTCTGGGAGACTGGGCTAGGCCACCTCGAGAACCTTGAAATGCTTTTTTTATGGAGCTACTACCCTTTGTTGCCTGAGAGGTGGTGTTTGGGATCATTGTCCCATGCTGGCAAGACCCAGCCCCACGTTCCATCTTCAATGCTCTCACTGATGGAAGGAGGTTTTTGCTTAAAATCTCTCAAGATACATGGCCCCATTTCAGACACATGGCAGACTTCAGACGGGCCCTGGACATGTACTGGCTTTAGCAGGGGGACATGCCTGGCACTGCAGGATCTGAGTCCCTCTCGGTGTGGTGTGTTTACTGATGGTAGCCCCTTTTGTTACTTTGGTCCCAGCTCTCTGCAGGTCATTCATCAGGTCCCTCTGTGGTAGTTCTTGGATTTTTGCTCCACCGTTCTCATGATCATTTTGACCCACAATGGGATGAGATCTTGGCGTGTTTGCCCCAGATCGAGGGAGATTATCAATGGTCTTGTATGTCCTTTCCCATTTTCTTTCTTATAATTGCTCCCACCAGTTGATTTATTTATCCACACCAACCTGCTTGCCTATTGTAGATTCACTCTTTTCCAGTTGCAGGTCTACAATTTTCTTTCCTGGTGTTCTTCAACAGCTCTTTGGTCTTGTCCATGGTTGAGTTTGGAGTCCTGACTGTTTTGAGGCTTGTGGAACAGGTGTCTTTTATACAGATAACGAGGTCAAACAGGTGCCATTAATACAGGTTGAGTTTGGAGTCTGACTGTTTGAGGCTGTGGACAGGTGTCTTTTATACAGATAACGAGGTCAAACAGGTGCCATTAATACAGGTAACGAGTGGAGGACAGAAGAGCTTCTTAAAGAAGAAGTTACAGGTCTGTGAGAGCCAGAAATCTTGCTTGTTTGTGGGTGACCAAATACTTATTTTCCACCATGATTTACATTTAAATTCTTTAGAAATCCTACGACGTGATTTCCTGGATTTTTTTTTCTCATTTTGTCTCTCATAGTTGAAGTGTAGCTATGATGAAAATTACAGACCTCCCTCATCTTTCTAAGTAGGAGAACTTGCACAATCAGTGTCTGACTAAATACTTTTTTGCCCCACTGTAGAGGGGTGAACGTACACAACTGATCTTAGTCTGTGAAAATTTGTCAGCCAGATTAGAACATTCTGTCAATGCATTTCTATGGGAGACTTTTTTATTTTTTAACTTTACTAAACTCTAGTTTAAAATCTATTAAAAAGATAAATCAGACATAAAACTACATAGCACACCACACAGCATGATTACCTATGCAATGGTGTTTGAAACGTGCCTGTGTGTTAAGAGGTTCAGGCTGTATTAAACAGAAATGTGTGGCGGAATAAGAATTAAGAATAATATAAGATTCATAAGAAGAAAGGGCTTCAATCTCTGTATAATACATGTAGAGTTCATTATTCTGGTAGAAGAAAATGATAACATTAGAAGCCACTCTGGATCAGGCTGTCATTGTCATTAATCGGAAAGTCATGAAAACTGTTAGCTTGTATAATTAAGCTGTGGATTTGGCTGTCTTATAAACCTGATTATAAACATATTAAAATTAAACAAGATCAAATAAAGCGCATTTTGGTCCTAAAACAAACAGCTCGCACTTAACCTTGGTAAGCCTGAAGGTGTAGAATGTACAGCACAACGTGTTTGTGCTAAGAGTTTATATGACCACAAAACTAAAATCCCAAATACTGGGACATATAGAGATAACCAAATAAAAAAAATGCCCACACTCATTTACAAACACATGCACACACAGATGTTAAGCGAGCATGTTCCTTTCCATTTCCCAGTAGGCCTCAGAGGCTGGACACAAGGCCCTAGAGACACATACTCATCCACCTTGCACTGTCGGTCGGCCGACACTGCTCTGTCCCACTGCTGATAATTTAGCAGTTGACACACAGAACCTTCATCTTTCCATAGAGGACGACTGAGGAGATTTACAGCACACAAACAAAGCTCTACATCACTCACTATCAGCCTTGCAGGTGTAGTGCCATGTAAGGAGCTATCATTTTCTAAATGGCATAGCTAAAAAAAAAAAAAACCAAGAAAACCATCAACTGTAATATGGTGCATATGTAGGATGGAGCATGGTGGCTTGTTATCAATATAGCGCGGCTTTAGCCTGTTCCTTCATCTTAACCCTGGGCCAGTGAGCAGACCCATGGATTAGCCTCCTGCCTCATTTTCAATGCAGAACAGTCCGAAAATTCATTTTAACAGTTTCACTCCAATTTCTCACTTGGTTGGTCTAATATGTAAAAAGGAAATGAATCGACCCATAACACAAAGTTTATTATTTTGCTAATGTGAAATGTAATTTTTTTCATTTTACTTCATTTTTTTCCTCTAGTATGGCCACTTCCTGAAAATCCAATCAATATCCTGACCACACAGACGGCCGCTGATTTTTTTTCCCCACAAGGTGAGATTAGACGCCCTTCAAATTAATAATCATTGGCTTCTGACTCAGGAACCAGAAACTGTGGAGGCTCTTAAGGGTCCTCGTTTGCATATTTTAACATGCTTTGTCAAGCCTGTCCACTTTTGCCTGAATATTGCCTGAGAAACAATGCTTTCATGCACCCCAACTGTGGTTGCCAGATGTTGCTGCATTATGCAAAAGGCTGATCTGTCTGTTGTTATGGGGCAATGATAGGTTGTTTATTTTAGACGTGGTGACAACGGGCCTGTAGAATGACAGCAGAATGATGCGGGCTGTGTGACTGGCTCTGAAAAGGATGGGACAGAGGCAAGAGAGGGAAACGAACCTCGTGACATGCTGCTCAAGGGGACGAAAAAGACAGTGCAAGATGCTTTGGATGAAGGGAATATGAAGAGTGCAATAACTCCATGCAGGGCAGACAATTCTTCCTGTGCCACTAAATAAGTTTTCTTCAAACCAACCCATTGTAGAATGGACCAAATCAACCACCTGTAGTGACTACCATGGCTGAAGGGGAACTCTGAGCACACAGCAGTAACTTGTGTGTATGTGCACATCTTTTATTAATGCTAAAATGAGTGTTAGACTAAATGCTAACGTCATTAAATAGAGTGGGGCAAAAAATTATTTAGTCAGCCACTGATTGTGCAAGTTCTCCTACTTAGAAAGATGAGAGAGGTCTGTAATTGTCATCATAGGTACACTTCAACTATGAGAGACAAAATGAGAAAAAAATCCAGGAAATCACATTGGAGGATTTTTAAAGAATTTAAATGTAAATCATGGTGGAAAATAAGTATTTGGTCACCCACAAAAAGATTTCTGGCTCTCACAGACCTGTAACTTCTTCTTTAAGTAGCTCTTCTGCCCTCCACTCATTACCTGTATTAATGGCACCTGTTTGACCTCGTTATCTGTATAAAAGACACCTGTCCACAGCCTCAAACAGTCAGACTCCAAACTCAACCATGGCCAAGACCAAAGAGCTGAGACCATCAGTGAGAGCACTGAAGATGGAATGTGGCTGGGTCTTCCAGCATGACAATGATCCCAAACACACCGCTCAGGCAACAAAGGAGTGGCTCCGTAAAAAGTTTTAAGGTAAAGATATAGCGGATATAGCATAGCGTTTTCAAGCCCAGCGAAGTACACATTTCAATGGTCAAAGTTGTTACGTTTGTTAAGTTTTATGGTTTAAGCTCCCCCTTTGAAGAGGCACAAGGTGTGCACATGTTTATTTATATATTAATGGGTTTTTTGGCGGGTTTGTGTTAACGGTTAATAACTTAAGCTAACTTGAGTGCATCTATAGTAAAGTTTATAATGTTTCTTAATGCATTTCTTTATTTTCTTGCAGCTCTTATGTTGGTTTTTGGTAGATATTGCTTCAATAACTGCACATACTTCTAACAGTTGTGAACAATAAATACTAAATGAACCATCAGTCAAGTCTCACGCCGTCACTCAAATGGGGAATGCTACACAGTCAGTGTAGCACGTCCAGTTTTTACTAGAAAGTTTTACTTCCTGACTTCCAATAACAAAGTTAGTCACCTCTCCTATTTCACTTTTGGGTGAAGCTTACTGTTACTTTTTTTTTATTATGAGCTCCTCGAGGTTGAAATTGCAACCTCTGCCAAGCTTCCTCAATTCTATCATATAGGAACAGCTTTTTCCCACCATTTTAAGAATGTCTACAGCTCTGTTGATCTCACTATAATATGGAACAGCGTAATTGTTACTAATCATAAACACAATTCTACAATCCTTCTACTTACTAGTACTAGCCTTGTTAATACTGCACATCATAGCTAAATATGAAGACTTAGATTATAAACCTGAATGTAGTCAAATGTAATCTGTAATGGAAACATTTTATTTTTACTACTTGCCATTTATTAAAGAACACCAACAGATTTTGTGGCATTTGCATTAGCATAATGCTCACGAATGCATTGCGTCATGTGAGAGTGAATCTTGAACTAAAGGTTGCCATTTTTCTGTGAGCTACCAGCTGTGTAATGTTCAGTCAGACTTGTCACTCCGCTGCAAACAGGTATTTATGCAATTACCAGCATATCAAACTGTAAAGAAAGACAAATGAAATGCTTACACAGCCAGTATCGGATGACTTGACAGCACGTAAATGCCTGTATCCCAAATAACCAGGATAGAGTGGTGGGTATATTCTTTTAAATTTGTCAAACAGAAATCAAACTTAATTAAGGAGAATGGCTGCATCTGTTCCACGTGGAATTTGCAGGGTCCATCAACCCCCCAGGTGGTCTGATAATTAAAAACATATTTCTTCCTACTTAAATGAAGTTAGGCCCTCAGCAAACATCTGTTTGGAAAGAACTGCCAGGTTGGTGGAATATACCACATCTCAGACAACTGCTGTTTTTGATGAGTTTAGGTAGAAGTAGAAAGATTATTCCTTTTTTTTATTTAGAAATGCAAACTGTATCCACACCGTATGAATATTGAATGCTAATTTTTTTAATCGACAGATATGATCTCTGTCTGCATGCTCTGTCTGATATTGTTTGATTGCTTTCTCAACTGAACTTGCTGGAGTTCAGCTTTTGTAATGCCACAATTTCCTTAGCATGTTATTCACATAAGGTTGCTACACAACCTGTGAAGTCACATTGTTAGCAAGTTAGTAACATGGAACATCTGGAACTTACAAACATGGGTATGACTGTACTGTAGGCAGCATGCTGTGAGCACTGATGAAGGATTAGAGGATGACTAACACAAACTGTGCAACAACAGATGAACTTCTGTCTCTGACTTTACATCTACAAGGTGGACTAATATGGGAGATGTGTCTACACAGTGTTTAAAAACTCCAGCAGCACTATTGTGTCTCAGATCAGTTCAACACACTAACAAACCACCACCACATCAGTGAAGCTGCAGTGTTGAGAATGATCCACCACCCAAATAGTACCTGATCTGTGCTGGTCTTGACCATTAGAGAACAGAGTAAAAGGGAACTACCTAAGTAGTTATGGGTAGTTATGTGAAGGTCAATTCACATTTCAGTGAAGATTGCTTATTTCATAATATGAATGTCACAACCAGAGGTGGGTAGAGTAGCCAAAAACAGAACTCAAGTACAATACTGTTACTTTAAAATAATAATTACTCAAGTAGAAGTAAAAGTAGTCACTGAAATTGTTATTTGCTTAAAAGTAAGAAAGTATCTATAGTAAAAGCCTACTCAAGTAGTGAGTAACTTCATCACATCTTAATAATCAAAATAGAACTGCAAAATCATAGCACATCAAAAACATTCAAAATGTGACTGTGGTAGCCTAGCGGTTAAGGTACTGGATTCTGGACCAGAAGACAATATTTTAATTAGTAAAAATTACATAGTAAAAAGATAGAAAATCATTATCTTGGCTATTTAACACAAAGTATTCCATATGGCGTTGCTGAGTACAATATATAACATGATTTTCAGTCAATGCCCAGATTGGCCAATGTGGTGGCCTAGTGGTTAAGGTACAGGACTATGGAACAGAAGGTCCAGGCTTCAAATCCCACCTCAGCCAAGCTGCCACTGTTAGGTCCTTGAGCAAGGCCCTTAACCAACAATTGCTTGGATTGTAAGACTGTATCAGTTGTAAGTCGCTCTGGATAAGGGTGTCTGCTAAATGACATAAATGTAAATCCCACCTCTGCCAAGCTGCCACTGTAGGGTCCTTCAGCAAGACTTGAGCAAGGCTATTGTGAATCTGAATCACTGAATCACTGTGTACTGATTTGTGAATCATGAATCGAGTTTTGGCTGAAACGAATTGCATGGCTTTACTCATCATACAAGTTTAAGCAAGTGTGCTGAGTACCGAGCAAATGACAAGAACTGAGACAAATTTTCTAGTCAAAATGCGTCAAGAACTGAATTCGACAACTTCCGAGGTGGTCGAGAACCAAAGTACCACTGTATATGACTGTTTTTGATTGCTCAAACAAAGTCATGTAAGATGTTTTTGATTGGTGAATGGAGTTGTCTAAGATGCGCTTAAGTTAATAAGGCAAAATAATGGAAATTAATTTGGAAATGTAACATGAGGAACATAGAGGAATGTAATGAGTAATAGTACATTTTTTATCTCACAAATGTACTCGTGTGAGTAAAAATCCCATGTTTTAAAACAACTCATAAATGTACAATTTGTTCAAAAAGCTACTTAAGTAAATGTAACAGATTAAATGCTTTCATCATGCTTGTGATTAGACTCTACTCATAGGTATTGTGTGTGATGCTTCCACCTTGAAATAGAGAAGCACTTGCGCATCCTCAAGACCTCTGAGTGGGCACTCTCTGTGTTAAGTTTGCTTTGAGGCAAGGACATTCGTTTTTATTAGTTTGAAAAATATAATAAAGCTGGATATGATTATAAAACACCGTAAGATACAAAATGTGACTTTTTAGTTCTTCACATATGTTGTAATTGTGATTGAGAGCAATGAAATCCCTCCATGAAAACAGTAGTTGCATTATTGCAACGATAAAACTTTATACTGATGTGGTATAAATCTGAAATAGCCAGACCCAGACTGTATAAAAACAGCATCCTTTAAATAGGTATTGTGCGGAACAATGCGAGTAGAGACAAATTAGACAAATGGGGTGTTTGGGGCCCTGGGCTGGTCACTGACACACAGATGGAGAAAAGAGCTCGAGCTTGTTCTGTTTCTTCCGAGCTAATCCTGTGCCAATTAGTTTCAACCCAGGAGGGCTGGGCATAATGGCGCAGTATGGAATTATCATGCTCCTTTTTCACGCACTTCTCTGCCATCAAATTAAATATGAGAGGACCCGCGAACAATGTGTTATTAAAATCAACAATTGAGCTACTCTTGCACAGCTTGTTCATTTAAACAACAGACTGGTGGCTTTTGAGGGAAGGTTTCGGGTTTGAGAGATCTGCACTCTGAGCGTAAGTTACGACGATGACAGACTGAGCGTGTTTATGGCAGATAAAAACACAGCTTGTGTATCACAGCACTGAAAAGATTGCAATCTCAGATAAACTGCAGCAGTCAAAACTTTATCATTCTTTCTATAAAATATGCTCAAACCAGCGGATTAGCATGTGACTAGCTCTAGTCATCACATAAATATCCATTATGGTGGCTAAAGGCATGATTCTTAAATAAAATATATTTATATAAACATATTGGAGAAAATGAAACTAAATTTAGTATGTGCAAAATCATTTGGGCTGCTTTCCAGAGAATTTTTTTTGGTGTTATACAGTGGTGCTTGGAAGTTTGTGAACCCTGTAGAATTTTCTTCTATATTTCTGCATAAAAATATGACCTAAACATCATAGATTTTCACAACAAGTCCTAAAAGTACATCATATGTTCAACTTTCAATTCATTTTCATTTCCAGGGGAAAAACACAATTCCCTAAAAGTAGAGTAAAGAAACCAGTTACAAAAACAAATTATACAAAAATATTATCCTTGGTCATTTATTTATTGAGGAAAAAAGTATCCAATATTACATAGTAGTGAGTGGCAAAAGTATGTGGACGTTTTTGCTTTCAGTATCTGGTGTGAACCCCCCTGTGCAGCAATAACTCACGTCAGCTAAACCTTTTCCTGTAACTGTTATCAGGTCCTGCACACCCTTCTTGGAGGAATTTTAGGTTTCCTCTCATTCCTCCTCCCTACAGAACGTTGCTTCTTTTTTTTTGGGATGGTTGGTGGGTTTCCTCACATTAGCTTGCTCCCTTCATGTCCTTCCACAAAAACATTAGAGATCATCCGATTAAGGTCTAGGACTTTGACTTGTGCCATTCCAAATCCCCCATGAACTTTATTTCGTTCTGTCCAACCGGAGGGGGTTCTTTGGAAGAACAACCCGTTGTTATTCTTCTTTTACATTTGATGCTTGTGCTTACATGATCCACCTTCTCTTTAGATTCATGGTTCGTTGAACAGATGTTCCTGACACATTTTCCCTTAGAATTCTCTGATAATCATTTCATTGTTTCCATCAATGATGGGGCAAGCCTCCTGGCCCAGATGCAGCAAAACAGGCCCAAACCATGATACTACCACCACCATGTTTCACAGATGGGATAAGGTTCTTATGCTGGAATGCATTAACTTTAGCCAATGTTAAAGAGTCTTTCAGTTGCTTAGAAGTTACCCTGAAGTCCTTTGTGACCTTGGCAGCTATTATATGCCTTGCTCTTGGAGTGATCTTTGTTGGTCAACCACTCCTGGGGAGGGTAACAGTGGTCTTGAATTTCCTCCATTTGTACACAATCTGTCTGAGTGTGGATTGGTGGAGTCCAAATTTAAATAAAACCGGGTGCCCACTCACACCTGATTGTTATCCCACTGATTGAAACACCTGCCTCTAATTTCACTTTCAAATTAACTGCTAATCCTAGAGGTTCACATACTTTTGCCACTCACTAATATGTAATATTGTGATATTGATCATTTTCCTCAATAAATTAATGACAAAGTATAATATTTTGTTTCATTTGCTTAACTGGGTTCTCTTTATCTACTTTTAGGACTTGTGTGAAAATCTGATGATGTTTTAGTTTACATTTATGCAGAAATATAGAACATTCTGAAGGGTTCACAAACTTTCAAGCACCACTGTAGTTTTGCCTTAGAGCTTAAGTGACTTGCTGGGCCTGAATCCAAACCAGTGGGAGACTTAGTGGGCTTAGTAGAGAAGACTATAGGGTTAAATAAACTCTGTGACCCTTTAAGCCTCTGATGATCTGGAAAATACAGATCATTAAATTACTGCTAGCAGTTTCCACTGTACATAATGTTATTAAGTAATGCATATTAAAGTGACCTGTTGAAATCTGGAAGACTGAGAAAGCTTTCTAATAAAACTGCTCATAGTGCTCAACAGGTCTGGTATGCAAAACAAAACCCACATAAGGAAAGTGTCATTGGAACAGCAGTAGTGTTGCACTGGTGCAGCAAAACATGCCCAAACATGATCTGTATCCCAGAGTCACCAGAAGTGTAATCTGTGAATTCATCACAAAATCAGCATGCAACACACCACTGGATAAACCAGAGACAGTCTGGAGATATGCAATCTGAGAGACAGTTCTCATTGGCCACAATAACCAAAGGTAAGTGGGGAAAAAGAAGAAACAACTCAAGAAAATAACACATTTCCAAATGTGAAGCATGAGATGGATCCATGATGTTTGGTTGTGTGGCAGCCAGTGGCACTGGATATTGTCCGGACGGAGTCAAAAAAGTATGCTGCAAAATATGAATACAATCTGAAAGTCGATGTACCACAGTCATTGAAAAATCAGAAATGATCAAAAAACAAACCACAACATCAGTCTTGAACTACTTCAAGAAATGAAAGCTTTAATGGCAGTTTAAAAATGGCAAGAGTACAGAAGACAGTTAGCTTCTAACTTGTGGATGCTGTGATTATTTCTGTAATCGGGTATGTTCTGCGTAAAGTCCGTTTGAACAATGTCAGTTTGTATGTACACCCATAGTCTGTTAAAGTTAGTATCATTATTATGGATATTACCCTATTTAACACCTGTATTACAGCGCAGCCTGTGGTGAAGAAAGTTTTATTAAACACAGAGTTTTATTAAATAAATGTGTGTAAGAAGGGGCTGATTGATTCAGTATGCTGCATACAACTCTACAGTAAGACAATATTTTAAATAGTAAAAATTACATAGTAAAAAATAGAAAATCAGGTCAGGTGGAGGTCAGTGTTGATATTATATAAATTCGTGAATGGTAAATCAAGCAGTATCTTGGCTATTTAACACAAAGTATCCCATATGGCATTGCTGAGCACAATATATAACATGATTTTTGGTCAATGTCCAAATTGCCCACTGTGATGGCCTAGTGGTTAAGGTACAGGACTATAGACCAGAAGGTCCATGGTTCAAATCCCACCTCAGCCAAGCTGCCACTGTTGGTCCTTGAGCAAGACCCTTAACCCACAACTGCTTGGATTGTAAGACTGTACCAATTGTAAGTCACTCTGGATAAGAGTGTCTGCTAAATGACATAAATGTAAACATAAATAGCATAAAGTGCAATTTCACAGAACGAGTCATTGACACTAAATGACGCATATCTGCTTTAAAAGTATTAGGAGTATTGGGTGTGATTATGCTCCCAGGATGTAATCACAGTCAACACAGTGTAGGGTGCAACACAGTGGTGTAAGTTCCTTAGTGGTCGCCTCACAGCTCCAGAGTTCCTGTGTCTGGAACATGGAGGACATGGGTTTACTCGTTGGTGAATATTCCAGTAAACAAATCCAACTGTAATGTTTTGGGGCTATTGCTACACTATTTCCATTTCTTAACACCTTCATTGCTCATCTAGAGGTAGATTTTTACAATAAAGCCATTGATGCAAAAGGAACTTTTCAAACATGGTTTCTGGACTAATTACACCTTACAGCTTATGAATGGACACTTTATCCTGACTTGGGACCAGCTCCTAAGCTAAAGTCCAACTAAGTAGTATAACAGAAACTGCAAAACTGATCCATCAACACCAGTCTCTTTGTGGGAAGTGGGACATCTCAGAGGAGTCTCGAGGAGAAGGTGTGGAAAGCAGCCCCAGGAGGGTCAGACGTGAGAGAACACGGCGAGTGAGACATGATTGTCCTTCTGTCATTAGGACCTGTCATCTCCATCGGGAATCCCTCACAAGTTTCAACTCTTCAGTTAGATGAAGCAGGCGAGCTCACTGGCCTTGATTCACACACTGCACCTGAGAGTAGATGATTCTCTTTTTCACAATGGCTCCTACAACTTGGTCAGTATTTCTCTTAAAGATTATGACCGGCAGTCAAACGTTTGGATTTATATGACCTCCATGTCTCCTTCTTTATAGTATTTTATTCTCTCACACCCACTGTTGATGTTATATGGAATGTTATACTATTTGGAACTGAGTCCGTCTTTACTCCTTTATGGGAGAAACATTAGAAATAGGGAGGTGGTAGCTGCATGTTTCACAGTTCTGTACCCTACACTTGTAAAATGTCTGGGATCTTTAAGGTGTTGAAGGTAGTGTACAGTGGTGCTTGAAAGTTTATGAACCCTTGAGGAATTATCTCTGTTTCTGCATAAATATGACCTAAAACATCATTAGATTTTTCACACAAGTCCTAAAAGTAGATAAAGAGAACCCAGTTAAACAAATGAGACAAAAATATTTATACTTGGTCATTTATTTATTGAGGAAAATGATCCAATATTACATATTAGTGAGTGGCACAAGTATGTGAACCTCTAGGATTAGCAGTTTAAATTAGAGTCAGGTGTTTTCAATCAATGGGATGACAATCAGGTGTGAGTGGGCAACCCCTGTTTTTATTAAAGAACAGGGATCAATCAAGTCTGCTCTTCACACAACACGTTTGTGGAAGTGTATCATGGCACAAATAAAGGTGATTTCTGAGAAGCTCAGAAAAAGAGTTGTTGATGCTCATCAGGCTGGAAAAGGTTATAAAAACCATCTCTAAAGAGTTAGGATTTTCACCAATCCACAGTCAGACAGATTGTGTACAAATGGAGGAAATTCAAGACCATTGTTTACCCTCCCCAGGAGTGGTCGACCAACAAAGATCACTCCAAAGCAAGGCGTGTAATAGTCTTAATAAGAATGGTTAAAGAAGAATTAAAGTTCATGTTTTGGAGTGGCCCAAGTCAAAGTCCTGACCTTTATCCAATGGAAATGATGTGGAAGGACCTGAAGTGAGCAGTTAAATGTGAGGAAACCCCACCAACATCCCAGAAGCTGAAGCTGTTCTGTACGGAGGAATGAGGCTAAAATTCCTCCAAGCCTCGGTGTGAGGACTGATCAACAGTTACAGGAAACGTTTAGTTGCAGTTATTGCTGCACAGGGGGGTCACAGCAGATACTGAATGCAAGGTTCAAAGGTTCACAGGTTATTGCTGCAACTAAACGTTAGTTAGACCATAGTTGGATCCTTGTGTTCTTTCTGTGTCAGTTCTATCCTGACCCCGGGCTCCGCCTGTGTGGAGTTTGCATGTTCTCCCCGTATTTGCGTGGGTTTTCTCCAGGTACTCCAGTTTCCTCCCACATTCCAAACACGTGTGTTAGGTTAAATTGGTGTTTCCCCTTAGTTTGTGAGTGTGTGTGCCCTATGGGTCCCTTTTTGAGTCTCGGTCCTCCCAAGGTTTCTTCCTTATAACACCTGGGGAGTTTTTCCTTCCCACTGTTGCCCTAGGCTTGCTCAGTTTGGGATTGGCATTATAAATTAGAAGATTGTAAAGCTGCTTTAAAAAGCTCTATAGAAATAAATCTGAATCTGACATGATTCTAGTTTTACGTGAACACATTTTTGCTTGCTAAATGTATAAAGAATTCTAACTTGACTTGACTTAAGGGTTAAGTGAACACATTTTTCTTGCTAAGCCAAAAGACCAAAAGTTGGCAGTCAAAATACTTGCTACAGACGAGTTAGGACCCAAGCACCAGATGTTCGAGGTTGCTATATTATTTCCATAACGTTTAGTCTTTTCCTTCTTCCTCACCATCTGATAGCAGAAAAGTGGCATTCTCACAGATCTTGGATGTACAGCTGCTACAGGCTTAACCTAATTCATTGCAGATTGGGTGTGCATGAAGTCTCCTGATGTTACACTGTCAAGTGATTATTGATATTTTGAAGGGATGAAGTGTAATAATGGGGTCAATATAAATTGGACTACTCTGGACAGATGAAACCCATTGAAATTGAACACAGCTTCTACAGGGTTATCACAGCCTGTTGTAGCATCAGGTGTTGGTCTACAGGTAACTACATCATGATGTAATCTGGTTTCAATTCTCAAACAGAGAATTAACAGTCAAATGTAGGTTATTTGAAGCATCTTTGTGGAGTTTTATTTTAGTCTTTTTGTGTTAAAAACTAGAATTGTGATGTATTTAAGATCTCAGCTTTGTCAAGTTAATTTTATAATTTTCAGTACATAATACTATGTTCGACTGGGTATTGTGGAAAAGATAACATAAAGAAAAATAATAAATATTAATATCAAAAACAACTTGCAATATTCCACATTTTTCAGTGTAACTGCAACATTTAACACGTTTTGAGTTGTGTGTGTGTGTCAGAGTGAATAAGTCACTGCAGGACAGTGGGACAGAGAGAACAAACTAATCCTCACACTCTGACTCATTATGGGCCACTTTAGAGAGACCACTTGACCTTGGCGCATGTCTTAGGAATGTGGATGTAAACCAGAGTACCCAGAGAAATCCCACTTGGACGTGGGGAGAACATGCAAACTCCACCAAAACTCCTTTTTTATAGAAAAAGACTTGATGTAGCTGAAATTAGTACTCTTTTTGTTGCTCCATCAGTTTTCACAGTGAGTACAGTAGCACAATAAGCCCACTGGGGGTGCCATTTAATCCCCAATTGAGGAGACAGGTCCCACTAATCTCTATAATGTACAGAGAGATTGGCCCTGTTATTAACTATTCCATACACTACATACATGATAGCTTAGCAAATGAGATCGTTTATACCTAGGCAATAAAAGGAAATGTTTTTTTTTTCGTTTTGAGATGGGAGATGTACCATAAGTTAAGATGCTTTCACTTTCTAAGGTATCATTTTGCTCATTCTTCTAATCTTGGCTCTTGTCTCAAGTGAGTGGCTGTTATAGCCCAGGTTGGGTGTGGTCTTGGCTTTTTCCCTCTGATTTTCCGGCTGTTTCTGGATCAATCCTCCATGGTGACGACTCCAGGGAGATTCACCATTGCTGGCATCTGTGCTGCCTCCCAGAGGGAACGTGGTCCATGAGCTCTGTAAGAGTCTGGATCTGGCTTAGACATGAGCAGAGCTGATGGGCTGCTTGGCTCCCCCAGCTGCCCCTGCACAGGCTTCCATCAGGGAATAAGGTCTGTGTGAGCAGCAGAATGGTGAATAGAGACCCAGGAGATCTTGACACTTTGGCAATGCGACAACATCCAGATTCCACAAAAGGCACATCATCAGCACAGGAGGAGTTTCTGTCCTCCTTGGTCATGGTTGTAGGAATAGCCACTCACTGATCTCACTGCGTCTTGCAGGATGGATTGTGGTTGTGCTGCTGCCTGGGATATTTACAGCTCGTTACCTATTGGTCTTAAACTCTATCTGTAAAAGCATGAAATATAAATGGCAACATAGTCTATTTTATTAAGGCACTCAGGATTAGACAAGCTTATCTCTATCATTTGAGAGTTTTTACAATAGCAGTTTAGGCTGGTTTATTTAAAGTAGTGAATCCTTTCCCAGCAGGGAGAAATCATTGCATTTCAAATAGTCCAAACTGTCCAATTATGCCCATTCTTCAGTCCAATTTTAGAGGATACTGTCAGAACTGCATTTTCACCCCTTAAAAATATTAAGTTCTCTTGCCTGTGTTTCTTATTTGATTTTCATTAATCTCTTCTTGATTTATATGCGCATATAAATCTGTGTGGGTGTGGTGAGGCGCCGATCACATTGGGGAGACCGAACAAAGGCTTTTTTTTACCCCAACAGATAGGCCTGTAAAGGGGGGCATCGTTACTGTCTGTCTGAACAAAGGGGACCTGTAGAGTGGTGGGGGTGGCTCTGCTCTAACATGATGCTGGGATACATTATAACCCAATGTCATGGCTAGAGACCAGTCAAACATTGCTTTCTGATCCTTGCATATCTGTGGCTTTGGGTGCACTGCCTCAGTCAGGGGGTGTTGACAGGAGGGGTTTTAAGTAGTTCCTGGGTTACATGTAGATAGCAAACCCATTAAATTGACTGCTGGAAAATAGATAGGAATAAATATGTAGCATTAGATACCAATCATTAGATATCCAATGACTGCACTATGGTTCTAGTAAAATAACTGGCAGGTAAAGGTACATTAAGTAGAATTTGGCTTTGGTGGTAACCAGGGGAACTGCAAAAATGCTCAAGTGGTTTGTTTACCAACCCGACACCACCCCCTATCCATGTAGGCCTACACGTGCCCAGTCGCCTGAATCTCATGTGGCTGGTGGAGCCAAAACATTCGAATTGGATTTAAACACAACAAGGAGTCTATGCCAGCCCTGTGCGTTTTCAGGCATATGACACACTTGTTTTGATCACACAATAGTGTTTCAACAGGGTTGCCGGATATTTCAAGGATACTTGTAATAGTAAACACATTGCGTAAAAGTAGCCATCTAAATCCAAACGCTAATAAATGAAATAAATGGACATAAAAATTATTCAGACACGGATGTATGTGTCAACACCTACGGTACTGTGCAAAAGTCTTAGGCTACCATTAGATTTGTTGTGTTAACAATGGTATAATGACCACATACAAGTGGGGCAAAAAAGTATTTAGTCAGCCACTGACTGTGCAAGTTCTCCTACTTAGAAAGATGAGAGAGGTCTGTAATTTTCATCATAGGTACACTTCAACCATGAGAGACACAATGAGAAAAAAAATCCAGAAAATCACATTGTAGGATTTTTAAATAATTTAATTGTAAATTATGGTGGAAAATAAGTATTTGGTCAATAACAAAAGTTCAACTCAATACTTTATAACATAAACTTTGTTAACAATAACGTTTCCTGTAAGTCTTCACCAGATTGGCACACACTGTAGCTGGTATTTTGTCCCATTCCTCCATGCAGATCTCCTCTAGAGCAGTGATGTTTTGGGGCAACACGGACTTTCAACTCTCTCCACAAATTTTCTATGGGGTTGAGGTCTGGAGACTGGCTAGGCCACTCCAGGACCTTGAAATGCTTTTTACGGAGCCACTCCTTCGTTGCCCGAGCGGTGTGTTTGGGATCATTGTCATGCTGGAAGACCCAGCCACGTTCCATCTTCACTGATGCTCTCACTGATGGAAGGAGGTTTTGACTTTAAAATCTCACGATACATTGGGCCCCGTTCATTCCTCCCTTAACACTGGATCAGTCGTCATGTCCCCTGTTACAGAAAAAAACAGCCCCAAAGCATGATGTTTCCACCCCCATGCTTCACAGTAGGTATGGTGTTATGGTGTATGGCAAACTCCAGCCATTCTTCTCCCCCCCAAACACGACGAGTTGAGTTTTTAGAAAAAAGTTCAATTTTGCTTTCATCTGACCACATGATATTCTAGCAAACTTCAGATGAGCCCTGGACATGTACTGGCTTAAGCAAGAGGGACATGTCTGGCACTGCAGGATCTGAGTTCCTCTCTTGGCGTAGTGTGTTACTGATGGTAGCCTTTGTTACTTTGATCCAGCTCTCTGCAGGTCATTCATCAAGTCCCTCCGTGTAGTTCTTGGATTTTTGCTCACCGTTCTCATGATCATTTTGACCCCACGGGATGAGATCTTGCGTGGCGCCCTAGATAGAGGGAATTTATTGGTGGTCTTGTATGTCTTCCATTTTCTTACAATTGCTCCCACAGTTGATTTATTCACACCAACCTGCTTGTCTATTGTAGATTCACTCTTCCTGGTGTCCTTCGACAGCTCTTTGGTCTTGGCCATGGTTGAGTTTGGAGTCTGACTGTTTGAGGCTGTGGACAGGTGTGTCTCTTTTTATACAGATAACGAAGTCAAACAGGTGCCAGTAATACAGGTAACGAGTGGAGGACAGAAGAGCTTCTTAAAGAAGAACTTTACAAATCTGTGAGAGCCATAAATCTTGCTTGTTTGTGGGTGACCAAATACTTATTTTCCTCCATGATTTACAATTAAATTCTTTAAAATCCTACAATGTGATTTCCTGGATTTTTTTTTTCCTCATTCTGTCTCTCATAGTTGAAGTGTACCTGTGAATGAAAATTACAGACCTCTCTTCATCTTTCTAAGGAGGAGAACTTACACAATCAGTGGCTGACTAAATACTTTTTTGCCCCACTGTATGACATATTGTTGACAACAGGACCAAAAATCTTTGAGACATCACTCCATAATACTTTTTTCCACTGATCTTCTCTCCAATCTTTGTGAGCTTTAGCATATCTTAGACTTTTCACCCTGTTCCCCTTCAGAAAAAGTTATTTCTTGGATCCTACCTTTCCAAAAAGATCATTCCTGATCAAGCTTCATTGGACTTTAGGAGAGTCAACTTGGCATAACGATGAGGCTGCCAAGTGTAAGGGAGGTCACACTAAATACTTGCCATTGTAACATATAGAAGCTTTTTTTGTTGTTTTTAATACTGTATACAAATTACATCTGGTCATTAAACCATTGCTAAAACAATGGTATATCTAATCCAATGGTGGCCTAAGACTGTTGTATGGTATTGGCATTGTCAACTCTGGAGAAAGGTGACATGGAAAATACCACCAGGACTCAAACTTGGGTCCCCAATGTGAGTGTTTAGCGAATTTGTATAGCTTTTTGAGCCCAGAAACCTCACAATGAGTTAATATAAAATTAGTAAAACATTTCTGATTTGCTTGTATTTGCTTGCCCACAGTAATGGAACCTACGTAATACATTATATACTCAATTAAAGGCCATTTTAGGATGGCACAGTGGCCAGCACTGTCGTCTCACAGCACCAGAGACACGGGTTTGAGTCCTGGATGGTCGTTGCCTGTGGGGTTTGCATATTCTCCGTTTGTTGGGTCTCACCTTGCACACTGTACTGCCAGAATCTTTTTTTCTTATGTAATGTGAGTATAGTCTGAAGGAGCATCTATGAGCAGTAAACACAGCAGCAGTGAAGTTATAAGGTAGAATGTTAAAATAAGAGAAACCATGAAATCAGGGTATTTACCAGTGAGTCTAATTAAGGTGTGTGGGTTAGTGTGACGGCATTGCCTTGCTGCATGATTTCCTATTATAATTAAGTGATTAAGTTTCAGACAGTGAGGCACTAGACAGTTTCAAATTAACATTCTACTGGCTGAAATGTAAAAAATCGTGGCTTGAAATGTGGGATTTAGAGTCCTGGTCAGCTGCTGCTGTGGGACCAGTAAACATCTATGAAATAACATTGGCAGTTTATTAGCAATCTACTTCTTTTGCTAACTTGTGATTAAGTGGCTAGCAAGATTTCTAAGCCAGCCAACAGGAAGAGCACTGAGTATAAAATACGACAACTGTTACACTATTTAATGTATACCTTTTTAAATGATTTAATCAGGCATTTTATACTAAATATAAAATCTCACGCTCACACACTGCTAAAGTTAGCGCAAGGTTGTATTGTGTTGCAGCATGAACGACTGCCATGTGGCTAAAGTGTTGCATGCATTTTTTTTATTTAAAGAACTATGCACTCACTGCCTGCAGGTAAAACTATACTTAAAAAGTACTATTTATTCAAAAGGTTACTTAACTAATATTCAGTAAAGCAAACGTAGCATGTGACTCGCAACTGCTCGTGCATAGGTTCTTCAGACAATCAGCCACCCATGCACTCATTCACATAGATGGGCGTCTTCAGCCTAGTGCCCCGGAAAACGGAAGGGGTTCACTGGTGTGTGCGTGCATGCGTGTGTGCATGTGAGAGAGAGAAGAGGATGGGGGAGCAGAATGGCTCGTTGTGTGATTGTTGATATCACTGAAGTCCCAGGCCGCAGCTCCCCAGTCTATTTGCCTCTCATAACAAAGCCTTTTAGGGCCAGCACTAATCAGGCTTAGCTGGGAACGCCACGGGCTTATCACACACCGTCAGGCCGCCAGCGCAGCCAGTATGTTCATCACTGATAGCAACTAAATTAAATCTAGATCCCAAAAAATGAGAAACACCCTGCGACTCTGTGATGAGCCCAACTGCCACCCTCATCACGTAGCCGTTCCCACCCTGCACCCATGAGTTTGGGAGATTTTGAAAATAATGGATCCCTCGTAGAAATAAACAAAATGTCAATCTGACTCAAGGCATTTAAAGGGTTTCTTTCCTGCTCGACTTTCACTTTTCTTTTCTTTTTTTTTTCCATGATCAACTTTCATGCCTGGCCTTTGCCTTGTGCCAAACAGAGTCAAGAAGATGAGAGGCGATTATATCAAACTGCCCTCCTCGTGATTAATTGCTCATTTGCTGATCACAGATAGCCTTTTTTTCCAAAGAGAAGAAAAATCAGTGGGCTTTATTGTCCGTTAAGCATGTGGCGAGTTTTCTTAATGTGCAGCGGGCCAGCCTATTGAGAGGATGAATAAGTGCTTCAGGGTCATTTAGACTGGAGAGCTCTTGAGTGTGCGGTGAGCTGAACCAGCACTGTAATGAACTCCACACTCCTCTCTCTCTCTCTCTTCACACACACACACACACACACACACCACGCACGCAATCCTTCAGCCAACAGCCTGAATAGAGCAGGAAAATTATTAAAAAGGTATTCACTTTCTGCATAATAGCTTAAGGTAGCAGAAGTACCGGGCAATTATAATTTTTCGGGAGACACATATGAAGCGACCTGAATTACATGCTAACCAGTGTCTCTTGTCATCGACGATAATGATGAGGTCAACACACAGCAGGAAATTATGCAGAGCTATAGAAAGGCAAATAATCAGAGCTAATGAACCATATTGTTCCTTAACAATGAATGTATATATGCCTAATGCAGATAGTTGATGCAAATAAACCACCTCAAAGGAGACAGGCAATCTTTTGTTTTGTACGGAGCACAAAAGACACCTGCATGGATTAAGCAAAATGGTTTGATATGGAAAAACTTGCAGCCTTGTTTAAGGATGTTGACAAAATTGCCTGCCAAGTGACTTGCCAGTTGATTCTTGCCACTAATTCATGTAAAAATGAATTGCCCTGAGTGTGAATGAAGATGACTCTTTACTTTGTACATTACTGTATGTGACAAACCTTTTGTAACTGGTACTTAGCAGTCTAGCACATGCTTGGTCCAGTGGCGTGCAGTGCATACAAAGGGTTCCTCTGCTGCTATCAAAACCAAGTCCCTAGGAACTTGCAAACTTAATTGTTAATGCATGGTAAAATGACCACATACACTTAAGCCTTGAGTGTGAATTATGTATGGATTTGAAAACAGATCAACAGCCCTCACATTCAATGACAAATGACAAAAGTAGCATGTACGAAAACAATGTGTTCCTACTTTTTCCATAGCTTAATTTTCTGTGTAAACGCGTTCGAAAATAATCCACGAATCCTACAAGTACAACCGTTTTCAACCAGTAGGCTCACTCATTTTTTTATGTATACAGTATGCTGCAGGCCAAAACATTAAGTAATCACCAAGCTCACCATCTCATTTATCTTCTTTGAAAGATAAAGTCCTTTCATTCATTCACCGCTCCTCTGCCAGGTATTGATCTACTTCTTTGTAGGTAGACTTAGCTGACATTGCTGAATTATTGCCACATTTGCATACTTTATCTAGTCCCAAATTAGCATGAGTAAAGACAGTGATGTTATTTATGAATGGCGAACATGTAGCACCTTCTTCAGTGTGCTGAAAAAGTTTAGGACAGCTATGGGCCAGAAGTGAAAAATCATAAATCCTGATTGGTCATATTCTTATCCGTTTGTTAAATAATCCTTGGGTGTGTCAGGCCTGGGTTGTGGCTAGAGACAGTGAACTCAGGTGTGATAAACCATAGTTAAGTTATGAACCTGTGCTTTCAGTAATCTGGTGTGACTCCCCTGTGCAGCAATAACGGCAACTAATCGCTTTACTTTTTAAAACAAAAAGTTTCTTTTGTGAAACTCATCCGTCCACAAAAACATCTTCCAATATCCTTCTGGTCTGGCTTTTTTTTTTTTTTGTCCACGTGATCTTTAGCAAACTGCAGACGAGCAGCAATGTTCCTTTTGGAGAGCAGTGGCTTTTCTCTTTCTCCTTGCAACCCCTGCCATTGCACACCATTGTTGTTCAGTGTTCTTCTGATGGTGGACTCATGAACATTAACATTAGCCAATGTGAGAAGAGGCCTTCAGGTGCTTAGAAGTTACCCTGGGGTCCCTTGTGACCTCACCAACTCATACACGCCTTGCTCTTGGAGTGATGATTCTTTGTTGGACGACCAATTCCTGGGGAGGGTAACAATGGTCTTTGAAATTTCCTCCATTTGTACACAATCTGTCTGACTGTGGTTGGTGGAGTCCAAAACTCTTTAGAGGATGGTTTTGTAACCTTTTCTAGCCTGATGAGCATCAACAACAACTCTTTTTCTGAGGGTCCTCAGAAATCTCCTTTGTCGTGGCATGATTACACTTCCACAAACGTATTGTGAAGAGCAGACTTTGATAGGTCCCCTGATCTTTAATTTCAAACCATGGTGCCCCCTCACACCTGGATTGGAAACCCATTGATTGAAAACACCTGACTCTAATTTCACCTTCAAATTAACTTGCTAATCCTAGAGGTTCACATACTTTTGCCCACTCACTAATATGTAATATTGGATCAATTTCCTCAATAAAATAAATGACCAAGTATAATATTTCTGTCTCATTTCATTTTGTTTAACTGGGTTCTCTTTTATCTACTTTTTAGGACTTATGTGAAAATCTGAGAAATGTTTTTAGGTCATATTTAGCAGAAATATAGAACATTTCTAAAGAGTTCACAAAACTTTCAAGCACCACCTGTGGTTATGTGTCTTATATATATATATATATATATTATTATATATAGTGATATATATATATATATATATTATATATCATACATATACACAACACACATACATGGCTTACTGTTTTTGATTTTTTCCTGAGAAGCAAATTTCCAAGTATAGAAAACAAAACCTGAAATTTGAAAGGAAAACATGAAAGGAACAGATAAAATACTACAAGGTTAAAACACAAAACACAATTAACCTTGGCCAATACATCAACAAACCAAACCTTATCCTGTCCACACAAAAGCCCCTCGTGGTGTAATTAACTACTCAAGGAGTTTATCAGAGCATTACGGTCACCCTTCTGTTAAAACGTCAATGACCAATTGTCCACCACCTATGACTTGGCAAGGTCACAGGTTCAATGTTGACCCTGAGTGAGGTCAGGAGAGTGCAGAACTGTGTACAGAGAGATCACAATTCCGCCAGGGACATGTCATTAAACAGCAAAACTGCAGGTCCATACTTTTGGACCGTTTGACTGATCACCCAATGCCTTCAAAATGTGTGTTAGTGGTTAGCAGGTACTCACCTTTAGCTACATATGGATGTCACCTCCTTACTGTTCATCATCTCACCATTTACAGATTCTGAACACATTTGTAATGTCAGCAATGGCAAGGAGTGACACTAACTATCCAAGTATCAGATGGAAAGCTGCACACAATATTTTGGAACTTAAAAAGTAAGCATCTACATTTTTGTCAAACCAGTTTTTATTGCTTAGTCATTTTGCTACAGCATTTATTCTTTGTAGATATCATTCAGCTGATGATCGAGTGCTATTGCATCATAAAACATGACAGCCCGTCATGTTTCAGTATACAAATGTACAGTGTCTATAGAAACTCATCATAACCATTTGAAATGATCATAACCCTTTGGTCACTGTTTTGTCCTACAGCCTGAAATCAAAACCCATTAATAGTATATCTTTCCATATTTTACTTGCACTTTTATTTGCACTTATTTTGACTTACCACATTCAAGTAATGAGAAAAAATTCAACTGTTCTGAAAATTAATTACATTTTGAAGAACTAGAATCATGGGTAGTAATGTGAGCCATCACCCGATATAATACGTCTTGAGTCCACCTACTGCTTTAATTACAGTCTGTTTGGTTATGATTTTACCAGTTTGCACTCCTGGATTGGGGAATATTTGCCCATTCTTCCTTGCAGCATTATTCGAGTTCAGTCAAGGTTCATGGTGAGCTCCTCTCTTCTGTCTTCACGTCCATCCACAGACTTTCTAATATATTTAGGTCAGGTCTCGAAGTTGGTCACTCAAGGACATTAAACATCCTATCTTTAATTATCCCCCACTTTCCCCTCAGTGCTGCCCAATTATCAAGTCTCAGCTGAAGAAATACATTTCCACAACTTAATGTTACCACAACCAAGCTTCACAGTAGGTAAGATGTTTGTGTGTGCTGTCTTTGTTTTTTGCCAAACATGGTGCTTAGATTTCAGTCCAGAAAGCAAGATTGGTCTCATCTAACCATACAACCTTTTGCTTCATGACATCAGAAGCACAAGCAAGACTTTCAGAAGAAGACTTCACATGCTTACGTAAAACGTGAGATTTGCATGAACAGACTGTCCAATCACAACCATAAAGACTTGTGACTTCAAAGTGGTCATTGACAACTGCCTATGTAGCACTATCCCTATGTAATGTCCATCTCAAAAGGCTAATTATACAGTAGTATTCTTCATTTTAACACTATACTTTATATCTCAGAGGGCTATTGTATTTGGATTTAACCTTGAACGGAATTATAATGAAAGCAAACATTTCTTAGAGCACTTTTTTATACACTATATCCTAGTGATTACGAATGTGCTTGAAGACCCACTGAAAGTGTTAACAAAAATGAATGTACAACCCCAAATCAGGAAAAAAATGGGACAGTATGGAAAGTGCAAAAGTGTGTCTTACATTTTCTTTGAATTTTAATTCATTACAGACAGTATAAACCCAAAAAATTCATGTTTTGTCTGGTCACATTTCCTTCCATTTGTTTTTACACATCCATTCCTGGATTTCAGGCTTGCAATACATTCCAAAAAAAGTTGGAATGGGTTCAATTTAGGGCTAGTAATGAGGTAAAATAACTAAATAATGATCTGATATTAAACAGGTGATGTCGACAGCTGTTTGTGACCATGATTTGGTACAAAAGTAGTATTTATGAAAGGCTGAGTCTTTGATGAGCAAAGGTGGGCAGAGGATCTCCAGTTTGTCAACAAACGCATGAGAAAATGATCGAATTGTTTAAAAACAATGTTCCTCAAAGAAAAATCAGAAGTAATTTGCATTTTTCTTCCTCTACTGTGCATAATATCATTAAGTAATTCAAGGAATCTGAACTGAACGCCTGTGATCTCTGATCCCTCAAACGGCACTGCATCAAGAACCGTCATTCATCAATAGCTGATAGAACCACATGGGCAAGGGACTACTTTGGGACCCGATGTCAAGCACTACAATATGGAGCTACATTCACAAATGCCACTTAACCTGTTGCTGTGCAAAACAGAAGCCTTATGTAAACCACGTCCAGAAGCAGCGTCGACTTCCCTGGGCTCAGAGGCATCTGGGATGGACCGCGTCGACTTCCCTGGGCTCAGAGGCATCTGGGATGGAAACATGTATTGTGGTTGGACCAATCAGTATTCCAGATTTCTTGGAAGAAATGGATGCTGTGTGATCGGGACAAAAGACGAAAATGACCATCCAGAACGTCATCAGCAACAAGTCTAAAAGCCAGGGCAAAGGTAATTTCCACTTCTGTGATGCAGCATTAATGCAGAAAAGTACACTCAGATGTTAGAGCAACATGTGCTGCCTTCAAGACGACATCTTTTCCAGGGATGTTCATGCATTTTTCAACAAGACAATGCAACACCACATGCTGCACACATAGCTACAAAATAAGATCGTATGGGTACTGGACTGGCCTGTGTTGCAGGCCTGAAATGCAGAAATTGCTGTTTAATAACAATTGAAGTTGACCAGACAAAACATGAAATATATTGGATTCAAACAGTCTGTAGTGAAATAAAAGTCAAAGTAAATGTAAGAAACACTGCATTTATTTTTATTTGCATTTTCCATACTGTTCCAACTTTTCCTGATTTGGGGTTGTACTGTACAGTATATTGTCTATGAAGCAAATTTTGTCTGTTAAGCTTTTGACTACTCTTTGCCCTTTTTGTCCATGATACATTTGGAAACATAGCATAGACCTGCACAATGTGCTGCCCAGGTTTTTTCCTGAAGAGATATAGTGAGAAGGAAAAGGGACCTATGGTACTTATACACTCTCTCTCTCTCCCTGGGGGAGCGTAGACATTTCAAACAAACAATCCGGTGTCATCAGCAGAAAAAAGGGCTGAAGAAGGGGAGAATGAACCCAATTGAGAAAGTCCCAGCTCTGCAGAATCAAGAGGAGGTGGAATGAGGAGAAATGCTATCATATTGTATGCAAAGTTCAAATAGCTCTTTTGTAAGGCCAAAGCAAAATTGGTGAAAGGAAGGGAGGCCGAGGGGGGGGGGAGAGAAAAGATCCGGGAAGGAAAGAAAAGAGGGAGAAAAGTTTTCTTCTTTCCTTTATACTATACCCCTGGTCTTACGTTCCACCTATTCCCTTACCACTTCTTTTCTTTCTTTTTTCTCTTTATGCTCTTCTTATCTCTCGTTTCTCCCTTCGGTTCTCCACTTTGCCTTTTCGTCCTATTTCTCCTTCCTCTCCCTTTCCGTCCTCTTCCCTCCTCCTGTTCTCCTCTTTTTTTCTTTTCGTACCATTTCATAACAGCTCCCAATCCATGACTGCCTCCACTACTCCCCAACCGCTTCCCCTGTTACTGTCTACTCCCTCTTTTCCCCTCTTCTCTCTCTCACGCCTCCATTCCAGCCACCTTGTCCCCTTATCTCCTCCTTTTCACCGTACTTCCCCCCATCTCCTAGCTTTGTTTATTGATGTCTTATGTTACACATCATTTCCCTCTGATCGTTCCCTATTCCTATTGTACTGGATTTTCACTTATTCTTTCCCGTTTCTTCTTAGCCTAAGGTGTCATTCTACTCGCTCCTCCTTGCCAATTCTTTTACCGCTCAATCTTCAACAGATCACTCTCTCTACATCTCCGCCGCGAACCTCTTTTCGCTACTTTTCATTTACCGTTCTTGTCCTCTCTTCACTTCTCTGCCCCTCCCCTACCCCCTCTTCTCTCTTTTTCTAACCCATTCCCCCATTTTCCTCCCACTCACGGCCTGTATAGAGGGGTGGGGGATATAAATATTATCATACATCCCAGAGGTATAAAATGGTGGTGAGCAAGCTGGCTTGGGCCATCACTGTGTCTGCATGTTCTGGCAGTACTGTATAAAAAATGACGTACCACAGAGACTCCAGCAACCCACACAGAGCAGCTGCTGCACCCATACTATTGTTCAATTACAAAGATCTTATGTGTCTTTATATTACATCCATCTATCTTCATAATTAAGTTTTTGGTATATGTGGACAGGTGTGTGCCTACATATACTGTATGGACTATATAGAAAGAAAGCAGAACTAGTGTTGGTGTAATTACATGGCAGTAGCAGTAAGTCAAGAATTAAGTTTCTCCCTGAAATGTTTTTATGGCTGACATAATTAGACATAGTACTATCATCTAATTGTCACTATCATCCTGTTTTTACCACTGCTTGTCACAGCTGAAGGACTGCAGTCTAACCTGGAATTCACTGGCTGTAAGCAGAGGTATCCCCTGGATGGAACACCATTGCAGGATTCTGTAAACATACCACTTGACCTTCACATTGCAAGCCCCATCCGGGATTCGAACTCAGGCTCTCAGAAACTGCCCTTTCCGGCAGCTGGCTTTTACCAATGAGTCACCGGTGCTGCTATATTACTACATTCAGCTTGAAACGATGGTATTTAAGCCAGAATTACATGCTGTTTGAGTTATGGTAGTGATAAACATAATATTTATTGTCTAGCATTCTGCGTTTCTTTCATACCACTAACTTTTTGAAAGTCAAGAGACAGTGATGAAATAAAAAGATGATGTTTATGCCAGATGACTCAGATTCCTCCTGTTTAGTCATTATAAGTGTTCACCTATGTTTTAAAAATTTAGGCAGGTAAAGGTCTCAGAGACACAAAGAACTCACTTTCAGGAGAGCACCAAGCTACCTTTATCTCTATTTATGAACTAAAATATATTGTCCATTGGCTAATGTTGCTATGATTGACAGGGTAGCTTCTGACAACCTAGAGAACAGGGCCAATTATGCTCTCTTGGGCTTCCAGACATGGTGGCTTTGTCATTTTTGGTGACAGCCTGGTTATAACCTGATGATATCTTCAGGTTTTACTGCTGTGCTATTCAGGAGCCTCTGAAATTCGAATAGATCTTTTGGGAACACCAAATATATGGCTATTGTTGACTTACCCAAAATGCCAATGTGAGCAGTGAAGCAAAATGGTCATTTCTAAGATTTATGGGCCAGATCAAGGTGGATCAGGTTTTACATTAAAAACAGACTAATAAAAATGTATTTTATGTATGACATTAAGCAGTGCCAATTAGAAGATTCAAATCAAAGGGCTGCCCAGAGAACCAGTTTTAGGAGCTTGAACAAGACTTTTAACTTGCAGCTGTTCAACTTGTGTAGTGCACTCAGAGTAAAAGCATTGGCCAAACGAACAGATGAACATCAGGTCAGGTTGGTGAAACGATAATGGATTTCTCTGGCCAGTTAGTTCAGTTGCTATCTGGATTGTGGCACCCATATAAGCACCTTGAGGTCGAGGGCACTAATCGCTATGTAAGAGCTACACTGCTCTACTGTAAGGTCAAGCCAGTTTGTCACATCTTTGCTGCTGTAAGTCAAGCGATTGTAGCAACCAAGAAAGAGGCCTGGCTCTTCAGCCTAGAATACAAAAGGCTTCGATTTTTGTGTGACCCTGTTGCCCATCTGTCTTTATGAGAGCCATTTAAAGTCGGCTGCTTTTGTGCACTTTTGTACTGCAGCCTCACAGCTAACTTAAATTCTATGATTTACACGCCAGCATTCAATCGGCATAGTGTTTGGAAAAGAAATTCTACCTCCTCCTGGGACTGTAGACTAAAGCCAAAGTTAACACATCTTATTGAGGTGAATATGGTGCACCAGGAGTATAGTCTGGACCCTATGGGGAAATCTTTAACCTACTTCCTCTTCTTCATTAACAGGATGAGAAACTGCTAGTGCTGCTGGGAAGAACGAAGCTCTCACCTGTATGCAGTAGAGAGGGGATAATTGCCTGATTGCAGGTTATTACTTGGCTAGAGAGAACCCCACAGAGGCAATTCAGTCTCCATACTGAAGCATCATAATTCCTTCCTCTTCCCCCTCTCGCCGGTGTAACTCTTAAGGATTCGCTGACCGCTGCTTTCCTCATTTCCTACCCATGTTCACCAGCAATGTAATGATTAAACAATTTGATAAAGGGTTTGTGTGATTAGCGCTGGTATTAGATGAGTTCCTGCCTGTAATGCAAATCAGTGCAACCCAGTGTATCGTTCAGGCCGTCTTTACATGCATTAGTGCTCTTCTTGCTGCCACTCTGCCATTTCCCAATTGAGTGTGTAACTTTCCACACGATAAAATCTTACAGCAACAGTTTGAATTTCAGGCTGACAGCTTGGATTTCTCAGATTTGTCTGTGTCCTTTGTAGTACATGAGACCATTAGAATGAGCCTGAGTGGAATGATGGATGGAGGGCTAGATATGTGGGTGGAGACAAAGATAGATTGTACATGTATTGTGAAGTGAAAGCATGTAGGAAAAAACAATGGCAAGAGCAGCTCAGCCACAAATATTTAGACAAGCACAGAGAACATCTAAAAACATCATCTGTTCATGGACACAGCACTCACAACTGAATTCTGGACTGTGGTAGCC